>BCLF01000114.1:802123-831520 GCA_001602275.1 Zoysia japonica | reverse complement strand
GGGACACATAAGGTAAATTCATTTTTCTAGTGGCTGAAAAGGGATTAGGATTTTTTTCAATGGTTCACAAGGGTTTTGCTCTTTAATTAAAAGGGAAGTTTCAATTGATACACAATGATGGCAATATGAAATTAGATTATGATCCTTTTATTTTACACTGTACTTTTGGCTAAATTTGAATCTTTAATGTAACTTCTGGATAATAATCAATGGAGGAATATTAAAAATGGCCCATCTTTCTGCTAGATAGAAGCTGAAAATGTTCATGTCAGAGGCGTAAGTAGCTCTAATTCATATTACTAATTTGGCTCTTTATTTGTCTGGTGTTGGCAGATGGAGGACATGGAAATGGACGGTGCATTTGAGCCTGTGGCTGTAGAGCTGGTGGCGCAAGGAGTCATTGGGAAGAGGGTTGATGAAATGGAGTCGGGCTTTCTTATGGCACTTGATTATATGATACAACTGGCACGAAAGGATGGGGATGATGAGGTACTGACAAATTTATTGCCTGACTATGGTAATATTGTACTCTAGGATTCTTGTTGCTCAGTGTTTTCATGTTCTATTTCTTATAGTTTGTCCATCCAGTTTTTATGTGTTTATTAAAGAGAATTAGTTAGTTATTTTTTGTTGGCGTTTTTCATTTCATGAACTTTTTTTTGTATGAAAATGATGAGTGACTCATGTTAATGTTTATTCAACTATGTCTGGGAATTAAACATACTTTAAGACCCTATGCTGTCTATATTAAGTCATGTTAATTGACATGTGAGTTTTATCTGAACATGCATTTAATTTTATCAAGAGATCGTTCAACATGCATTATGTTGATGCGATAACCATAACATTCATGAAGGTTTCAAGGCAATGCTATCAGACTGGATAAATCACTTCAATCCTGATGTATGCATTTAATTTATTCCTCTAACCTAATTGTTTGTGCTTACATGTCTCTCTTCTGCTTGCAGCGAAAATCACTCCTTGAGGTAATTAAGCAGACAGTGTTAGACCATTTAACAAAGAAATGCCCTCCACATGTAAGTCTTATTTCTAGTTATGTTTCTGTAGGTTTGGATATTGGTGTGGGCACACATATAACACAAAAGTTTATATGAACCAGGTTCAGGTTGTTGGACTCCTCTGCCAGACTGAAAAGAAAGAGAGCAGGCATGAATTATTACGCCGTGTAGCTGCTGGTGGAGGTGTGTTTAAGAATGATAAGGGTCTTAAGTGCCAAATTCCTGGGGCAAATCTTAATGACATTGCAAACCAGGCCGATGACCTATTGGAGGTAAGTCGAAGGGCATGAGTGGAACTTTACTTTGTTGATGGATGATTACACAATAATGTAATTTCGTGGCCTATTTTTTTGCTTTAAAACATTTAATTTTCCACAAGGTAGATGATTTTTCTCAAACACGCAGGAGAGCTGTGTATCATTATATTAAGATCAAAAGGTGTAAGAACCCATACAACTCACACACAACCACACATCTCTACATGATCTCATTCGTGCCTTTTGACTTTACAAGCAACAACCCAAGCACTTGCTACAAAGCAACCGACCTTTCACCCTGCAGCTATCATGACCGTCAGAGAAGAGAGATTCCACAAGGTTTAAATAGTTGATGTTTTAGCTTTGGGCACGGGAATTAAGGAGATGAAAAAGGTGGGTGCAAATAAATGAGGAAATAGATAGAGATATAGATGTACTGTAAGGAGAGAAAGTTGCATTGGGAAGTGAGAATGATAAGTATTTTGGGAAATTGGAGATGGCCAAAGTCTCAAACTGTTTTGGGATGGAAAAAGTATGTCGCACATAGTAATTTGCATTCAGACATGCCTGAAAAGAACTTAGTACCCAGTCCCTTTGTTATTGCCCATGTGGCATACTGTGTGGCGGAGGGTAGCCCCGCATTGGAAATTTAAAGTGAGAATTGCTGGCATGCAGAGCTTCGTGGCCCAAACATATGACGCCCAGTCAATTTATGTTTGTTGTGTGAGTAGAAAGTGTAGGTGATGTTATGTATGTGTAGATCTGGACCCTGGGTATTTTGTGTTTGTACATACAATGCTGCTTGGCTCAAACATATTACCTCCATGTTTAGGCAAAGTGAGTTGAAGTGCATATGTGATATATTTCTTCATTGCCTGGGTTTGGGAGTTTGGACCTGTATTATAAGACCATATAAAGTTCTTCAAGTAAAAAAATATTGCAATGGGAAGTTTTGGTATTATATTAGGTACAAACTGGTAAATTAGTTGCCTTAAAATTGATTCTACATGTTAAATTCTTTGGTCATCTGCATGGACTGACAGTAGTCTAACCGGTGAAAAAGCGTAATTAAGAAATTGTTTACGCATGCTTAAGTGCTGAGCGGTGGCCTCCTGCCTTGCTTCAGGATATAAGTGTGCTAGGCAAAGCTCTACCGAGGTCACGCCGCCATCGCTCCCTCTTCATCCCCGAGGTCACACTGCCGCCACTCTGCCAAAGTCGCACCGCAACTGCTCCCCCTCTATCCCCACGATTGGCCACCGCTGTGTGCTGGATCTGAGCGGGACACGTTCTGCTTCATCGCTCGGAGCATGATGCTCTGTTGGGGTCACTCCGCTTTGACAGCTGGTGCTCCTCATTGGCCACGGGAGGAAGGAAACACACAGCAGCACCATGGTCCAGGTGGAGCTACTGTGTCAGGGCAAATGTAAAGAAGTTGGACTGGATGGGCTAGGCAAGCTCAGACAGTTGTGCGCTGGTTGGGCCACTAAAGAGCAGCCCATCTCATGGTTTATACATTTTTTCCTTTTCTTTTCGAGATTTAGTTATTCATTGTCGGATAGATCTTGTTAATATCTACAAAATGCCTATGCGCACTTAAAAACGCCTAAACATGCCTAAGCTCTAGGTGGAGAGTCACCGTCTCACCGCATGCTTAGTACCTAGTACATGATTGGGGAAGCAAGAACAATGAAAGAGGACAAGCAGTATCGAAATACATAAAGGACTAGTTCAATGCCCGTGCTTCGCTACGGTGCAAGATAACTGGACGGTGCACAAAATCACTTAGTTTAACCAATTTACGTTATAACTGTTCACATTGATTATTAGTACATATAGGTGTGTCTCATTGCGTTGCCATGTTCGATAAAAAAGACCATATTGGAATTACAAAAGATAGTATTTTCCCATCTTCACAGACATGGAAGAGACCAAGGGCAAATAAACAAGTCTTTTCAGGGTATCCATCCAAAATGGGCATGCTCATATTCTGGAGGCCCAAAAATCCAGGAGGCTTTACAAACTGATAAATTTGTTTGTCATAACCAGAGGGGTCCATATTAGGTTTGATACAAGATTTTACTTTAGTTGTGCCTACAATGCTTTAAACTCCCGGGTCCAAAAGGTACCTTCAAAGGGGTCTAAGTAATAAATAAAATAAAATATGTAAAACATAAAAAGGAGCCATGGAAAGTTCACTGTCGCAAATATCTACAAATGGCCTGCCTCCCTACATAGCCGTATTTTTTTTATTGGCAAAGATAATACATGAATTGATAAGAATTGATCTGTCTTATCTTTACTGCTGTTCTGATCTATAAATGAAATTAACAGCTCTATGGCCATTTTCTGGGAGGAAATACTGGTGCATGTCAGTGCAAACTCTGTTTGGATAAGACATATCAGGCCACAGCAGAAATCTAGGAGGCTTTCCAAACTTATTTACAAAACACACAACTGTAAGATAAAAGCCCTATTTTACATGCTCCTCCAGACCTGGAGAGAAGCTTGGCATGCAGAGTTCTTCTTTTTATCCTTTTAAAATGCAGTGATGCTTTGCAATGTCTTTACAATCATCTAAGAATCAACTTTGATATTGTCTTAACTATATCCAGTGCCATGAATAAATTCTATGTCATGATCTCCCAGCAGCCTTGTAAGAACATTACAGCAGCGAGACTCACCAGTCACCACATTCCATTTGCTATGTCTGAAATAAAATAACCACGAAGGAATGATAGCTGCTGGCAGAGAAGGTTCTTTCTGCCCTGGAGCTTCAGTGTGCCCTTTTTCTCTTCAGTGCATTGTCCCATGTGGCCTCACCTTCAGGTTCAAGAAGTAGTGCCACTGTGCGAGCGATAAACAACAATGAATATATTCAAATGATAGTATGTCATGTGCCAACGGCCTAAAGGGCCAACCAGGGGCGGCTGGCACCGGTTTCTAGAAAATAGGGTTGTTAGTGGTTAAGAGTTAGTTCAAGTTTGTTCTGCGTACTGTAGCAGCCGCGTATACCAGGTTGTCAAGGGCATTGAGGCCCAAGACTGCAGGCCTTTGGCT
The DNA here is from genome assembly GCA_001602275.1 of Zoysia japonica. NCBI lineage: Eukaryota > Viridiplantae > Streptophyta > Magnoliopsida > Poales > Poaceae > Zoysia > Zoysia japonica. Next base: position 827,184 of record BCLF01000114.1, on the reverse strand, counting down.
GCGTAGCTCGTAGGTTGGATTGGTAACTGGCCGAAGTTTTACCCCTCTGTGCCCTGTGGTGAAGGGGATGAGATTTAAAAGAATTGAGGTAGACTAGAGAATTGATATTTCTTATTGGTTGCCTTTCTTGATGCTGAGTACATGCTTTTATAGGCTCTAGGCCTCTCCTATCCGAAACTAACTCTAACTAATTGATCTTATCCTAAAATAACCTAACTTTGGCCGCTAAGCAAGGGCGATTTGCTATAGTACGCGGCCTAACTAACTGCTAATATTAAGGAACAAACTTGAACTAACTCTTAACCACTAACAACCCTAATTTTTAGAAACCGGCGCCAGCCGCCCCTGGTTGGCCCTTTAGGCCGTCGGCACATGACATCTCCCCCTCCCTTGAAGACCAGCTCGTCCTCGAGCTGGGAAGATGGATGGCGTTGTCTACTGTGCTGTGGCGAGACAGAGCATCTGCCCACCTGTTTGCCCCTCCAGGCTTGTCTTTGGCCTTGAAGTTGAATCCCAAAAAACTTGCCCGCCCAGTGCACGGCAGAGAGAGGATTGGCAATGGGATTGTAGACGCGGCCGAACTTGCCGTAATACCCCAGGAGTCCGATGAACCTGCACACTGCCCGATCCGGTCGGGGCTGTGGCCAATCCCGAACGTCGTGAACTTGGGCTAGGTTACTGGCGAAACCAGGTGGCGTCGGCTTTGCCCTTGGCACAGGGGTTGGTAGCCACTTTTTGCCTTGTTCCAGAGATGGCGGGGTTCCCGCTGCAGTTGCACACGAATCGATGGCTAGAGACTGCTGGTTGAGGATCTCGACATCGAGGTTGAGAGGCGGCTTCAGTCCAGCTGTGCATATCTGGCCCTGTTGTGTCTCCGTCAGAACACCCGCTTGTGGGAGCAGCGGTCTGTCATTGTGTTGTTCCCTGGTTCCTATAGATCTGTTGTCGGACGACACAGAGTCGGTATGGTACTCTTCCGTGAATTCAACGACATATTCGTCAAAGCCTTGACATTCTCTATCAAAGACATGAGAAGAGCCTCCAAATTCGATATGCCTGATGGGGTTGACGGCGGTGGTGGTGGTGCTGGTTTGGCACGCGGCGGCGGCGGTGGTGCTGGCGATGGTGATTGTGGCTGCGGCGGCAGTGGTGGTGGTGTGGATCGCTTGGATCGTGATACCAGGTTGTCAAAGGCGTTGGGGCCCAAGACTGCAGGCCCTTGGCTGCGTAGCTCGTAGGTAGGATTGGTGACTGACCGAGGTTTTACCCCTCTACGCTCTATGGTGAAGGGGATGAGATTTAGAAGTGAGGTAGACTAGAGAATTAATATTTCTTATTGCTTGCCTTTCTTGATGCCGAGTACATTCTTTTATAGGCTCTAGGCCTCTCCTATCCGAAACTAACCCTAACTAATTGATCTTATCCTACAATAACCTCACTTGGCCGCTAAGCAAGGGTGATCTGCCACTTTGCGCGGCTGTTACAATACGCGGTTGCTACAGTGCCATGCCTAAGTAACTGCTAATATTAAAGAACAAATTTGAACTAACGCTTAACCATAAACAACCCTAATATCTAAAAACCGGCGCCAGCCGCCCCTGGTTGGCCCTTTAGGCCGTCGGCACATGACATAGTATCACAAGATCAAACAAGAAAAAAAATTCACTACAATTGCTAATCTACTTTGAGAAATACAATTCATAAAAAATGTGCAGACAATTACGAAGATATATCAGAGTAACTAATTAGACAGGGGAGTTTGTTTCAGGTTGACTTTACAATCCGATACGACGCAATAACTCTTGCAAAATATTACATCTTGAGCCATGGTCTGTGAACCATGTCTCATGGGCGAAAAGCTCAGGTGCAACTGCAAGATACATACATATTTGCAGAACAAAGAAGAAAAAAGTTTCTGAAAATCCTGTGCTGCATCATATATGGCTTTGGCCATTTCTGCCTTAAGCCCCATATAACCAAAACCTTATTCAACAAGCCCAACTCATAAAGACCAAAAAAAAAAAAAGATGACGAGATCCATAAATCAGAACGAAATGATGCCCTGTCCTAATCGAACAATATACTGGTGCATGCTGCCTGAATCCTTGAATTTATAACAGGTAGGGAGAATAGAATTCATTCACATCCTCTCACATTATAGGAGATCTACAGTTACGCCAACGTCAAAGATGTACAGTTCTAACGAAGAGAGTTGTACACATCTACCTAGCTGTTTCAGGCCCTGAGGTACCCGTGAAAATGCCAGTTAGTCGCAGCTGCTGAAGATATCTGTCCCAGTCAAACGCAACTTGCTCACACCATCGGGATATTGTTACCACCCACTCAATGAGTTTCCAGAAGCCGAGGGCAGGCTGGGCAGCACGCGGGCTTGATCTGAAACATGGGTAAACAAACATTTTAAAGGGGCAATTCTTTATTAGCCATCGAAAAAACTTTTGATTCCTTATTAGCTACTCAAAATTTTGAATTTCCTTATCAACCACTAATATTAACTTTCTTTCCTTATTCGCTACTCTTATACATTTAGAGGCTTGAAAAAGACTTATTTGCCCCTCAATCATTTTGTACTAAGTTTTCTTATTACCCATTTTAGTGAATGTTATAGGAATCAATTTTATCTCACAAATTCACATTATGGCCCACGAGCTTAAAAGGAAATAAAATGGTTAAGATTAAATTTTAAAATTTGAATTTGAGTTGTAAGTAAAAATTTTTGTTGTGAAATTTTAGATGCATCAGAACCAAAAAAAACATCCACTAAAATGAGTAATGATAAAATTTAGAAAAAAATTGAAAGAAGGGTAGAATGGTCTTTTTCAAGGTCCCAAATGTATAGGAGTGGCTAATAAGGAAAGAAAGTTAACATTAGTGGTTGATAAGGAAATTCAAAATTTTAAGTGGTTAATAAGGAACCACAAGTTTTTTGAATGGCTAATAAGTAATTTACCCCATTTTAAACTGGGAAGCTTCCAGAAGCAGAGGCCGCCATGGTGCACGAAGTGATTAGAAAATCAAACCTGGGCGGCGGATCCATCTGAGTCTTTGAGCTGTAATCCGCAATCTCCATTCTTGGTCTTCCTCCGGCGGTCAGCCCCTTGGTTCACCTTGCAATGAGAAATCCATGGCAGCAGTAAGGGTGGCTGAAGGTGTGGAGGAGGTAGATCTGTGCCGGGGGGTGACAGCAGTGGGGGAGGAGGGGGTACCCGGCGTGGGTGCTGTCGGGGAGGGGGGGGGGGGGGGGGGGGGGGGGGGGGGGGTGGCGGCGGTGACGGGAGTGGTGGAGGAGAGGGGTAGGCGCCGTGGGTACTGTCGGCATGCGGGCGTGCGGCAGGGTATGCGCTGCAGCCTGCGGGAGAGATTGCAGCCGTCGGATTGCAATCGTACGGGTTAAATTGCTGGACAGCAGAAAGGGCATCACCGCCAAATGTGTCTTTTATAGGAGTAGAGATAATGCATAAGAAAACTGCATCAACGAAGGAATCATGAGAAGTAGAAATGAGATAGTGAAGCTTGCTGCGACTTTTAAAATGTAACTTCGAAGCTTTGAGGACATTGGCATTATATCCCTTCAAACCTTTTGAGTCATCAATATTTTTATATAGACAAAAATATATTGCTAAATATTAAATAACGACCTGGCATTGAATTATTTTATGTACCCCATGTTGCTTGCTTGATCCATGTCTGGTTGCCAACCCTTTTACTCTAAGATTCGCACCTCATCCTCCAGTGAGATGGAGTCCTCCTCATCAAAATAGGATTAGGGTGCTTTTTGGCCTTTCTTCCTACTCACCTTAACCACAGGGGTATACAATAGTTAAATGACCACTTGTGCAAAATTCAGATAGATTGGCTGGATTATTTATCTCAAGTCTTATAATTGATTGTTAAAGCTGCGATGCTACTGTGTCCAGTAAGTAATGTAATATCCAAAATATATTTGAAACTCTCAAAATAGAATGGAGAGCAGAAAATAGAGGTGGATATAATCCTCTCGTTGTGCTTTCAGAATCGATATAGTAGCACAATGGCATTCTGAAAAGAAGTGATGATAACATTATCATAATTTCATTTTTGGAGGATGTCGTCAATGTTCTAACTTTTTTCTTTTTGTTAATGTTACAGTCAATGGAATCCAGGGATACTATTCCAGACCGAAAACTTCTTGCACGACTGGTTATAGTAAGAGAGGAAGCTCGGAATATGATGGGAGGTGGTCTACTAGATGAAAGAAATGATCGTGGCTTGAACACTCTCCCTGAGGCCGAGGTTTGTTCTAATCTTGAATCTTCATATCACTTGGTTAGGCCTGTATTGTGGTGTCTAGATAGAAAAGTATCCATTCCAAGGATCTTTCATTTGTTCAGATTATATGGTAGTTGAAATGTAATATGGGTTTGAGCCCTAGAAACAGCCTCTTGTAGAAATGTAGGGAAACGCTGTGTTACAAAAGATCCAAAGTGGTCGGACCCTTCCCCAGATCCTGCGTAAGTGGGAGCTACGTGCACCGACTGCCCTTTTGGGGTTTGAGATGTGATACTAGAAGGGACATTAACAATTTTTTGTCTATGAAAACTTCTTTTCTTACAACATTACTCAGTGATTTAACTGTTGTAGAATTTGAGTAACTTCCCCTTTAACCACTGTGAGGAACAAATACCTTTGTCCACTGCTCCTTCAGTTTTTTCTTCTTTTCTTCTGCTGTTTGCATTGCTAAAACAAGTTTGTTATCTATTAAGAGTTAAATTGTTAGCTTTCCTGATTTTTTGACTGAACATGATTTACTAGCGTTGAAACATGGCATCCATAATGAGTGAGAAGTGCTAGGCATTGTTGATCATCCAGGGTATCTTGTTCAGTTAAAGTCAACTGTTCAATGGTAACTTCAGGAAAAAAAGATCAAGATGCGACTAGTGACCCTGTGGGAAAACAGAATAAAATAAAATTTCTGGTAGAAGGAAGACTTAGGTGACAGATGAACTTTTTCTTTGAGCTTGGAAAGATTTAGATAGTTCAAGTCATTGATTTATTGTTGATTAGCACAAGGTTTCACTTCAATATTATCCTATTCGACAGGTGAACTTTTTGAGCAAGCTTGTTGCTCTTAAACCTGGGAAGCCATTGGAGAAGATGATCAGGGATGTTATGAATGGCAAAAGGGAAGGTGCTGATAACATTGAAGGATCAAATGCAGAGTCTCATTCAAATGAGGAGCATTTAACTGGTGTATCTGGAAGGGTTAGTTATTAGTATCTTCAGAAATTAGCAGATATATTGCGTTAAATACTGTATTCCTGCTTATGCTTCACGTTTCAGGGAAGTGTGTCTGGCCGGAAGCCACGGCCAGTCCGCCCCGGAATGTTTCTTGAGACTGTTTCCAAGGTATGAGCTGTTTTCATTGTTTGTCTGAGCATTTGCTCTCTGATGCATGCTATAATTATTTTTGCCCTCTCATTTTCTCCTATTTCCACAAGGTTCTTGGTGGTGTATACACAAGTAACACATCCGGTATTACAGCTCAACATTTAGAATGGGTGAGCTGCTTAGTTCATTATGTTTGCTGACTATTTGAAGTCTCCTTTTGTTGTCAATGATTGATGTGGTTGAACCTGTCTTGGTTACAGGTGCATCAAACAACATTGAAAATCCTCCAGGAAATGGCCTTCTAAGTTTCCTGGGCCGCTCATGAGCTACCTGCTCATCCATAAGCTATTAAGGACACATGACACCGAAGGGATCTATACTACACCAAGTTATGGACCTTTTTCTTCTCAACTCATTCGCTGGTGCAGGATCAGTGGTTATATGGTCATGAATCTTTTGGTTAAGAGATCCTGAAAAAAAATGGTACGTTGATGCCTTATGACCTAAATGCAAAATATCACTTGGGAAGGAACGTGCTGTCGCCATGTGCTAACAGAGGATCCAGATGGGTAAACTGAAGTTTAGCTTAGCTTTTGTCAGGGTGTTTCTAATGGAGGTGCACAGTCGCTCTGAGGCACAATCAGTCCATAGATAATATGCTGTCTATATTCCTTTGCGGTCTGTAAATTTATCACATTGTTCGAGGCTTCCAGTTTGTTTATAGTGATATATACTCTTTCTATTTTCAAATTATTGACACGTTGATTTCAGACATCAACTTTGATCATTTATTTTATTAAAAAATTAATTTAAATCTGTAAAATTATAATTAATAAAATTATAATAAAATATATAATATTTATCAAATGTTTTTGAATTAAATGAATGGTCAAAATTGATATCTTAAGTCAATGGTGTCAATAATTTAAAAGCGGAGGGAGTATATTACATGAAGGTGCCAGTAAGCTGTTTTATTCTGCAAATAATGGAGTTGTAGCCAGGATTTAGTACAGTTTTTTTTCTTAGTCCCGATATCGACATGCAAATCACACATACTTTTGGTCTCACTTCACTGTGCCATGCTTGCATATGGAGATCTTTTTTTCGGTTAAAGACTTGTGGGCGAGCTGCGCTGTATAAGAGGGGTGCAGCGGGGACCCAGGGCGATCGAACTACTCATCTTATTTCTAGATTTTGTAAACTGCAACTTTGCTCAATGATTTTAATAAATTTAATTAATTTTATTAACATAAATTATATATATTATAAACTATTTTTTATGAATTTAAAAAGATAAATACTAAGTTTTAAAATTTAATCAAATTTATAAAAATCATCGGTCAAGGTTGTAGTCAATAAAATCTAAGTAAGCTTCGGAACAAGAGTAGAACCTGAATTGCAACAGAGAACAACCAATCAACCAAAGGTAAAAGGGTTTTGCGACACAAGCGAAGCTGCCGCCATTGCACCCGTAGGCCAGCGAATCAAAGATGACAAGCGTATGGGTACCATGTAACAGGTGAAAGCAGATAGCCAGCAAAACTTCTTCCTACATATCTTCACCGTAGTTGCATGGGAATTCTGGAAGCAATGGAATGCGAAGATCTTTTCAATCCTGGAGATCCTCTTTAAGCAACATTTCGGCTACAACTGTTTTGGAATTTACGTGTCAGAATCATATACCTCGGATATCAATGAGCTCAGAGTGAATACGAAGACCCGGTCATGAGCTACGGCGCATGGACCAATCTACAGCATATAAAGGACTTCATCGCGTCAAGCCACAAAAGAGCACCCCGGCCCTTATGGGTCGGGGTCGCGCAAGCACAACAACCCGATCACCGAAGGGTCGAAGACACGTAACGACAAGATTCAATCAGCCAACGCTCTCGCTCGACCCTCAGGGGTCGGCCACCGCCTTAACGATCAACTTCTGACGAGCACATAGATTTCTGACAACATACAGCAGGAGATAAAGCAACCCTGCCGGAGGTAAAGCGTTCCAAAAGGAGGTAAAGCATTCAGATGATCGGTAAAACGTTCTGGCGAGTGATAAAGCAAAATAGAAAAGTGTCATTTGTCCTCTACGACTAGACAAAAGACGATCGAAGGACACCGACAGCCTGCTCCGACGCCGACGGACGCCAGAGGATCAACTTCGGCGATGACCGCGACCCCACCTGTCGGAGGGCCGCTAGGTTCCGTAGGCGTCCAACTTCGGCGATGACCGCGACCCCACCTGTCGGAGGGCCGCTAGGTTCCGTAGGCGCCAAATTTATAACCCCGATCCGACTCTATATAAAAGGGTACCGGTGGCCGTAGATGATAAGTTCGAACAGTCCATTGTAACCACATCCGCATACGCGCTAGGGATCTTGCTCGTACCAAGGCCCTTCCGCCATTGTACTCGTGTTTTTGAGTTCATACGATCCACCCACTCTCCCTTGACGTAGGGTATTACGCCTCCGTGACGGCCCGAACCAGGTTAACCCTTGAGTCTTTTGCAGACTAGGCCACCTCAAATACGAAGAGCGCACCGTTTCGCCCTCCGATTACGTAAATTTTGCTGTGCTGATAATCAGAACACCGACAATAAGTAAATTAAAGTAGTTTAAATATTTGTATTTGGTAGAAACTATAAACAAAATGATTTGTCAAAATACATTTAACATTCTAGCAACCACAGATAAATAGATTCTTGCAGCTAGAAATACCTAACTAATGGAACGAGAGTTCTGCCAAGCAGGCCATATATTTTGAGATGGAGTACAAAGTACTTATAAATGTTACAGTATGATATGCAATACATAATTTTGTAAAACATGAAGGTCAATAAATTCAATTTACATGAGGTAAACTACCATCAATATAATTTGGCCGAAACATGAGTATGGAAATGTAAACAACATACACATAATGTTCTTTCATACTGGCAGAAATTTGAGCGCCTTTTCTGAGTCAGATGGCGCACATGTCCCTTTTCGCAGCTGTCCTAACCAGGTGGGCCACTCCCGCGCTTAACATTGCCGTGACGGAGGTGCAGCTAGTTCGATCAAACGGCATCATATCATTTACAAACTAGAAGTGCCCAGATATTCATGTTTATTAATATATAAACGAAAGTTTCCAACTTCCCAGATACTCCTGCTAAGTTCATTTAGGTCGTGCCTGCATCGTATAAGATCCATTTCCACCAGTGAAGGCGGCAGTGATCATACTATTGAAACAAAATTTTAAAATAAGATGAATGGTGAAAGTTGATGTTAAAAGTCTAACAGTATCAATAATTTAAAAACGGAGGGAGTATTACATTCTTCGATTTTTAGTTTTTGTAATGCTGGGCAAGAACACAGATTGATAGAGATCGAAAGTTGACTTTTATGAATGTGTAAATCAGCAAGAGAGGCCAACTTTGAGCGCTGCAATAGCCCATCTACCACTTCAGTAATGCCGACCTTCAAAAGTGATTGTGGGAGGAGACTACAATTCGGTACCATTGATGCTGCTTCTGAAACCATTGAAGACAGAAGAATAGCGCACTTCCATATGACGATGTCCTTGAGAGAGTTGGACTCTCCGAGGCCATTCTTGCTACAAAAACGTATATCTGAATCTTATATCCAATTTCTCCAGAGTATTCAAACTTCTTGGAGGGATATGCCACAAACATTCTTCCATTGGGCTGTGTTCATCAACGAACAGTCCCACAGATAAGGATTTTATTCCTTCGCAGTATTGTACCTTGACGACTTTAAGGAATGGCATGTTTGACATCATATTCGATAGTTGTTTCCATGTAATGGGTGATTTTATTCCTTCGCAGTATTGTACCTTGACGACTTTAAGGAATGGCATGTTTGACATCATATTCGATAGTTGTTTCCATGTAATGGGTTGACACTAAAAAATCACAGGGCCACCTGAGTATCCGACACGCTATCGGAGTGTCTAGTGAGCCCTCTCAGGTTCGGACGTCTGGCCCACCGGAGTATCCGGCACGCTGCCAGATGGGTCTAGTGAGCCCTTTCGGGTTCAAGCGCTTGGAGTATCCGGCACTTTACCGGACACTCCGGTGGTGTTAATTTTGGAAGGTTTTCAGCAGATTGATTCTAATTTATTTTCAAACTCAAGGGATCTGTTACCCTGCGAGATAAGACCATCCCACCTCTATAAAACAGAGACCCATAGCTGTTTGAGGGGTATCCCAATCGAATCTATCATTTGCCTTTACATTTTCGTTCTTCTCCAAACTTTAATCCCCTTACTCGACCCTCGTGCTATTTTTTCTTTGTTTCGGCGACATTTGAAGACGATCCAGCTGGCCTGACCGAGCCCGGATCACCCCTAAGACAATCCTCCTCCGACGGGGCCCTCTCGAGACGGGGTTGTCTAGATGCTGTCCAAACTCGACGTTGAAGAAGCGCTAGCATTCCCGCACACGGACACGCGAGCGGTATGTTGGCTCGGACCTAATTTCGGCGTCAACACACTTTTTGGCAACTTCGCTGAGGAACGAGTGATTCCGGTTGCACAAACCGAATCATTGTTTTTCACCATGAACTCCGAGATCTTCACGACGAACATCGTTGTGCCATCCTTGGAGGAGTTGCCCGAGGACGCGTGCAAGGCGTTCTTGAACGCCGGAAGGCCTTTGAGGAGGCACGTAAGGCGCGCGAGGAGCGGAAGCTGCAAGAGTACTTAGTGTGTTTCAAGAAGGACCGACAAGGCGAGATCTCGCAAGTGAAGGAGCCTGTTCTTCTGGCCGTCGAAGACAACGCGGCCATGGGTACTGCCAATGTAAGGACATCTTCGCACCCTCCGTTACTTTTGAAGACCTTTTGTATTACTTTGCCGATATAAAAAAGGTCTTAGCCAATGATATGCAATATATGATCCAAGAAAACTTGTCTAAATCTAAAAATGTCAGTATTACATCATCGTCTTATGTTGCGCATGTAAGTCCTACTACTAATGCATCGGCGCCTACTACGTCTAGTGTAGAACAACCTTCGTATAGCATGCCGTTGAACTCATTTAGTAGACAACCTAGTTTTCCCTCTCATGTGCAAACTAACGCTTTGGTAGTGTCTTCCGCTAGCGTAGAGCCAATCACTAGCATCTCCAATCTGGCTACTAGCTAATTGAATTAATTGGCTACATTTGTTTCTTCTTACCGTACCGTTGCATATAGCACGCCACCTATCCCACCGAGCGGTACGGGTATACCTCATGGCCCCGTTTTTAATGAATTATTTAGTGCTATGAAGACAAGCGTACACCCTTCACCACTGGTCACGCCCAATAGGCCACCCATTGCCAACATAGAGGAGTGTATGGCGCGCATTAAGGAGGATTTAAATAAATAATTTCGCGAAACGTTAAGGGTAGACCTTAAGGGGAGAGACCGAATTTTTCAAAAACCATACCCCGTGTATTTTGATTCGGTCCCATATCCCGTAGGATGGCGTGTTCCCGACTTCATCAAATTCAATGGCGAAGATAGCAAAACCACTTAGAAACACGTTAGTCAATATGTAGCACAACCAGGAAAAGCAGGTTTTAGTGAGGCTTTGAAAGTACGTTTGTTTTCTTTATCACTAACCCAAACCGCTTTCTCTTGGTTTTCATCATTGTCCCTGAGGTCCGTATACATATGGGAGTTTTTAGAGCGCAAATTTTATGACCATTTTTGTTCCGAGGACAACGAGTTGAAGTTGTCGCATTTGACATTGGCTCGGCAAGGGAAAGACGACGTTGATTATCTTCTGTAGTTTAGAGATATTAAGAACCGATGCTTTAATTTAACAATTTCTGAAAAGACCTAGCCGACCTAGCTTTTAGTGGTTTACGGTCGCATCTTAGGGACAAGTTGGAGGGGTACGATTTTTTTACATTCACACACCTCCAACAAAGGGCGTCGGTTCAAAAGAGCCGAAGTAAAGAAATAGAACATTATTATAAGACCCGTCACAGCGTGCATGTCGTGGAGTATGATTCGGATAGCTTCGATGATGATTCCAATTACATTTTGGCTGCCGAGTTCGTTTGGCCCTCTAAGGCCAAATCATTTGCTTGCGATTCGCTCAAACCGGTTCATAAGAATCAAAAAGACGGTGTGAAATACACCTTTGATGTAGCTAAGTGTGACAAAATATTTGATGAGTTACACAAAGGTGGATACATTAAGATTGCATACACTTTACCTCTGGCGGATGAGATTAAATGTAGAGCATATTGCAAATGGCATAATTCTTATTCTCATGCTACTAATGATTACAATGTTTTTCATCGACAGGTCCAATCGGCCCTTAATGAGAGATGATTGAGTCTGAAGGAGATTCAGATTGACAAGCATCCGCTCCCCGTCAACACTCTTGAGCTCAATCCCAAGGTGTTAATTCAACCATATCAAGCCGATACAACCAAGAGAAAGAACGTGATCATCGGGGACGAGATGCCTATTTCTCCAAGTGAGAAGGAGGCCTCTAGGAAGGTGGTGCTCAAAAAGTCTCCCGATGGTCAAGAGCCTCTCAAAGTCACCATCCAAGGCTATAGACCCGAGGGGTCAAGTTCCACAGCCCAAGATGATAAAGCCAAAGAATCTGGAGGTGTGCAAGTGAAAGATAAATCAAGGCAAAGCCACGGACCAAAAAATGGGGCCTAAAAGCGCTTTCGACCGGCTCATGGCTAAATAGAAGAATCAAAAAACCGATTTAAAGAATCGGTCTATGAAGCGACCAAGATCACCGCCTAGGGGAGGCAGCTCACCTAGGAAGAAGATGAGGGCAACCATGAATGTGCACGGGCCTCCTCCTCCCTTTCCCCCACATGGGTTCGGAGTGCAGCTACCGTGGTTCCATCCTATGCCTTGCCCGTAGTTCCCGGTGTGACATCCATACATGGTATCATAGATGCCCGTGCCACCGATGCCATACCCGCCATTTCATCCGGGGTGAAACGGACCGAGAGGAGATGTCTTCACAAGGCTCTCCAACCCTACTTCGGATCGGACGGATTTCCGACCGATCAAGGATCAAGGAGGGAGCTCCACAATCTCTCCTAAGCAAGAATGACACTCGAAGCAAGGTAACGAACATGATCCCTCCACTCTGTCCATCAAAAAAGTGCATCCGGAGGTGTCGTGAAAATCGGCACAACCGATGTCAAAATCGGGGGAGTCTTCACAGGACCAATCACTTTGGATGATCCAGTCGAAAAGGCCTCACATGATCCCGAAGCTAGCAGCAGCAAGAGCTCTTTCAACTACACACAACCGAGGTGGTGTCCACTGGCTTGACCCACACTCAAAAGAGTAAACTCCAAATGTTGCGCCTCTGGAAGATACGAGAAGAGGAGGCAGAGAAGAAGAGGGACGAGGTCTTCAACGAGATCAAGCCAATGGTCCCTCAAGGTAAGCAGTGTAGGGTTAAGGAGCAAGAGGCCTCTACTCCACCGGTAGCGGAGGAAGCAGAGGCTACTCCGAAACCACTTAGCTTGGCCGACACCATTTTGGGAGAGGACTTTACAACAACTTCGCCCATAGGAGACGTCGATATGTCCGAGTTCGACGACCACGGCCTCTTGGTCTACGAGCCTACACCACCTTCCTGAGGTATGGACATTAACACCATTTGCTTATCGCTTTTCGATTATTCGCTTGTAGAGGAAGAAGAAGTCATCGCACAATTTGACTTTGGGCCGAAAAGTGCTATCTTCAAGAAGCCTGAGGAATCAGAGAACCATTTGAAACTCCTCTATGTGAGAGGTCATATCAATGGCACACCGATTTCTCGTATGCTTGTAGATGACGGTGCTATTGTTAATCTAATGCCATACTCTTTGTTTAAGAAGCTAAGTAAGGCCGATGAAGAGCTCATCCGGACTAACATGACTTTGAATGGTGTGGGAGGAGGAGACCCTATCGAGGCTAAAGGGGTCGCTTCTATGGAGCTCACCGTTGGGAGCAAGACCATGGCTACCGCTTTCTTTGTTGCCGATGTGCGCGGTAGTTATAGCTTGATCTTAGGACGTGATTGGATTCATGCCAATAGATGTCCCCCACTACATTGCATCAATTCTTGATACAATGGGTTGGTGATGATATAGAGGTTGTTCATACGGATGCATCGGCTTGTGTTGCTATAGCCGAATCATCTTCTTTGCCGCATGACACCGTCAAGTGCTTGACTGGATTGGATTTGACGGATTATGATTTTTTTAGTGTGACTAGAGATGGTTTTGTACCCATCAATGTAAAGCAGATAGAAAATCGGCTCAACCATATAATGTGATTTAATGGAGTCTAATCTTGATTGGTTGCAAAAGAGGGTGAAACACTATCGGTCTAACATGAATGATATGCGCGAAGTTATAGACGAAATAGAGGATATGGATAAGTTAGGACAAGGATTCACATCGGTCGATCCTCATGAGAAGGTGAACCATGGCAGTGATTATAATCCGAGGTCAACTTATATAAACAAAAATCTGAAAGCCGATTATAAGGTGAAGTTAATCGGTTTACTAAAAAAATATGTAGACTGTTTTGCATGGTCTTATAATAAAATGCTCGGGTTGAGCCGCGAGCTAGTTGAGCATCGGCTTCCAATAAAATATGGTTTTAGACCCTTTAAGCAACCGATGATTCACGATCGGATTAAAGAGAAAATTAACCGATTACTTGATGTGAAATTTATAATACCTTGCAGGTATGCGGAGTGGATATCCAACATCGTGCCAATGAAAATAAACACTGGTAAGATTAGAGTTTGCATTGATTTCAGAAATTTGAATAGAGCTACTTCTAAAGATGAATATCCTATGCCCATAGCCATATGTTGATTAATGATACTTTCTGCCATAGAGTCATTAGTTTTCTTGATGGTAACGCGGGATACAAACAAATCTTCATGGCCGAAGAGGATATGTCTAAAACTGCTTTTAGATGTCCTGGTTCTGTAGGATTGTTTCAGTGGGTTGTCATGACTTTTGGGTTAAAGAATGCGGGTGTCATCATGGAGATTTATATAGGTGATGTGGTGATCAAATCGGCCGCTTTGGATTCTCACTTGGCCGATTTGCAACTCACTTTGGACCGAATGCGTCGTTTCGGTTTGAAAATGAATACACTCAATTGTGCTTTTGGTATATCGGCCAAGAAGTTTTTAGGCTTCATAATTTATGAAAAGGGTATAGAGGTAGATCCTAAGAAGATAGAAGCACTTAGGAACATACAAGCGCCTACATGTAAGAAAGAGTTGCAAAGTTTCTTAGAAAAAGTGAATTACTTGAGGCGATTTATTTTCAACTTGTCGGGAAAGATTAATACATTTACTCCTATCTTCGGCTAAAGAATGAAGCCGAATTCACTTGGGGGCAAAACAGCAAGAAGCATTTGAGAGGATCAAAGAATATTTGTCTTCACTGCCGGTTCTTAGGGCGCCTAAGGAGGCAGTCCTTTTTCGTCTCTATATAGCAGTAGAAGATGATGTGGTTGATGCTGTTTTGACGCAAGAAGCTGAAGAGAAAGAGTACGTGATCACCTATGTCAGCCGACGGTTGGTGGATGTAGAAACAAGGTACACTCTCATCGAAAAACATTGTTTTTTCTTGTATCATGCTTGCACCAAGTTGAGATATTATTTGCTATCTAACACTTATGTGTTGCTTGTCAAACCGATGTTATTAAGCATATGTTGCATAGGTCGATTTCTAGTGGTAGGTTTGATAAATGGGCTTATGCATTGATTGAATATGATTTGGTTATGAATCATTGAAATCCATGAATGGCCAAATTGTTGTCAATTTCATTATTGAACATCGGATTGATTTAAAGCATGATCTAGATGTTGCTTATGCTACTTTCACCCCTTGTAAGTTATATTTTGATGGATCGGTTTGTAAAAAGGGTCAAGGTATTGGTGTGGTTTTAGTATCTCCTCATGACGCACATTTTAAATTCTCAAACCGATTAGAGTATGATTGCACCAATAATCAAACCGAATATGAAGCGTTATTGTTCGGTTTGGAGATGTTGGAGTCTATGGGGGTTAAACATGTAGAGGCTTTCGGTGATTCATTGTTAGTAGTGCAACAAATTTCTGGAAATTTTTAATGCTTAGACGGATCATTGAATGCCATCTTAGACAAATGCTATACATCCTTAGAAGGATGAATGAGTTCAATATACATCATGTGCCTAGGCTAGAAAACGGTAAAGCCAATGAGTTGGCTCAACAAGCGTCGGGTTACAATGTTAGTAAAGGAAGATTTTCAGTCAATAAGAAACCGATGCTTGAGGTGGTAGAACTAGACCATTCGGATGCTAACGCGTCAAACCGTGATAGTACCGAATCGCTTGATCGGAGGTCACTCATAGTTTTATACATTCATAGTCTAAGCCAAAATGTGGATAGGAAAGTTTGACATATGGCTTTCAAATATACTTTGATTGATGGTAACTTATATCGCCGAACGGGAGATGATTTGCTGTTGAAATGTTTAGGTGATGACGAGGCGAGAATAGCTATAGGGGAAGTTCATGAGGGCATTTGTGGTATGCATCAATTGGCTCCAAAAATAAAATGGTTGTTAAAGAGGGCCGGATTCTATTAGCTAACCATGATTGACGATTGTTCCCGTTACTACAAAGAATGCGAAGAGTGCCAAAGATTTGGAAACATTCAATTGGTACTCGCAGCTATGATTAACCCCATTATAAACCATGGCCATTTCGAGGATGGAGATTGGATTTCATAGGCCAAATACATCCTTCATATTCGAAGGGACATCATTTCGTGTTGGTCGCGATGGACTACTTCACCAAATGGATCGAAGCGGTGGCTCTCAAGAACATGACATAAAAAGAGGTGATTGAGTTCCTTACCGAGCATATTGTTCATAGATTTGGCATACCTCAAACTTTGACTACCGACCAAGCTATTTCCTTTACGTACGGTCATGTTAAAGAGTTTGCCGAATCCTACGAAATTAGGATACTTAATTCATCTCCGTATTATGCTCAGGCCAATAGTCAGGCCGAGTCTAGTAACAAAACGTTGATTAAACTCATTAAGAAAAAGATAGAGGACCGTCCCAAGAGATGGCATGAAGTCTTATCAGAAGCATTGTGGGCTAATTGGATATCTAGACATGGGGCAACCAAAGTAACACCCTATGAACTCGTGTATGGACAAGAGGCCGTTTTACCCGTCGAGGTAAATTTAGGAGCTCTAAGGTTAGCCAATCAAAATGATTTATCCACCGATGAGTATAGAACTTTAATTCTAGACAATATTGATGAAGTCGCCGATAAGCGTTTGACTGCTTTAAGAGAGATTGAGAAAGACAAAGCACGAGTTGCTAGAGCCTACCACAAAAGAGTGAAAGCCAAAACTTTTCGGGTAGGCGAATTGGTTTGGAAAACTATTCTGCCTGTGGGCTCAAGAAGCAACAAGTTCGAGAAATGGTCTCATAGTTGGGAAGGGCCATATAGAGTAGTAAAAGTCATTGCTGAAAATGCATACATGTTGGAAGATATTCAAGGAGAACTATTACCTAGGGCCTTTAACGTCCGATACTTGAAAAAGTATCATCCAAGTATATGGCAACAAGCATAAGAGAAAAGTGGCCAATGTGAAGAATATCGTTGTCAAAAGTTGGTACAATGGCCGATGAGTCAAGAGAACCATCGCCCTTAGAGTTTTTTGGGTGCTTAAATGTTTTATGGTGTAGGAACTTCACCAAAAAATAGGGGGCATATGTTGACACCCAAAAATCATAGGGCCATCGAAGTATCTGGCACGTTGCCGGAGTGTTTAGTGAGCCCTCTTGGATTCGGGCACCTAGCCCACCGGAGTATCCAGCACGCTGCCGGAGGGTCCGGTGAGCCTTCTTAGGTTCGAGCACTTGGCCCACTGGAGTATCTGACACGCTGCCGGAGGGTTCACTAGGCGCTCTCGGGTTCTCGGAATTACACGACAGACACTACGACATTCTACCAGAGACTCCGGTCACCAGAGTATCCGGCACTTTACCGGACACTCCGGTAGTGTCGATTTTAGAAGGTTTTCAGCAGATTGATTCCAATTTCTTTCCAAACTTGAGAGATCCGTTGCCTTGCAGGATAAGACCATCCCACCTCTATAAAACAGAGGCCCATGGCCAGTTGAGGGGTATCCCAATCAAACCTATCGTTTGACTTTACATTTTTGTTTTTCTCCAAACCTTAATCTCCTTACTCGATCCTCGTGCTGTTCTTCTTTCGTCCCGATGACATTTGAAGACGATCCGGCTGGCTTGACCGAGCTCGGATCACCCCTAAGACGATCCTCCACCGATGGGCCCCCCGAGGCGGGGTTGTCTAGGTGCTGTCTAAACCCGGCGTTGAAGAAGCGCCGGCGTTCCTGCACACAGACGTGCGAACGATGTGTTGGCCCAAACCCGAATTCGGTGTCAACATAATGTTACATTGACCAAACTCCATCTCTTCAATTGATGTCGGCATCAGAATCTCCGGGCTGCTTGAAAACAGATTGTGCACTTGACCATTTTTAATTTCTTGAGAGAAGTTATTTGTCGGAGTCCCTCCCATGACAGATATCTCACCTTTGGAAACCATCTAATTGCCAGTTCTTGCAAGTCCTTCAGTTTGCTGAATCTCAATATTGTTTTGTCTAAATTTTCAATTTGCCGTTCCATATCTCTATGCCCCTCCAATTCAAGGCATAGCCTACTCTCATCATCTGCATGGCTTAGTTGAAACGACATATAGTCGAAGCATGCATTCCGTACATCTATATCTGTTGTGATATCCACAATGGGAAAGGGAGGCAACTTAGTGTCGATGCAGTCACGTATCTGAACCCTGCGAAGCTTAGGGAACTGATGCTCTGTCTGCATGCCAGAAGAGCACAGCTGGAACGGCAAATTCACTATAGAGTTGCATTCCGTCAGCTCAATGACTTCAAGGTTCTCGTATGGCAGTGTGCAGAATGTCTCGGCGAACTCTTGTACGAAGTACTCATTCGGTAGCACCGTGCCATCAAATTGCCCACAATATGCTGACTCAGTGATTACAGTGACATGACGAATGAGCTAGAAATCACCTGGAAGCATCAAGTCTTCTATAGTGAAGGATTCATGAGATGAAACCATCTGGGCTAAATCATGAACTAGATCATGCATGAGTAAAGATGGTCTTGGAGGTTCACTTAGGAAAAATCCCCAATCGATCAAGTCTGCTATATATCTTCTTCTAGTCTCCCCAGCTCGTGCATACTGATCGGCCAAAGGTACAAAACCCTGGGCAATCCAAATATTAACTAACCACTGTACATGGTACCTCTGATTCTTTGGGAATATGGAACAGTACGAGAAGCATTTCTGGAGGTGCCGTGGCAGATACTTGTAACTGATCTTCAACGCTGGCATGACATCATCATCACCTTTCTGGTCCTTCCATTCACTGTTATCCAAAATTCTAGTCCAATGTTCATAGTCCAGCTTCCTGTTCAATAGTTTGCCTACACTTTTTGCTGCCAAAGGATAACCCTTCAACTTGTCAGCTATCTTTCGCCAGATTTCCTGCAGTTTCCTGTGCCCTTGATGGTTTTCATCCCCAAAGGAGCATTCTTTGAACAAAGGCCAGAAGTCTTCATCTTTCAAACTGTGAAGGTTGATATTATGTGTTGCTCCCGTCATTCTTGCTACAGATGATTTTCGTGTTGTGATTATAATCATGTTTCCCTTGACATCATTGGTGCTCAGTGGTCTCAGCAGCACATCCCAATTCTCCTTTTTGTTATCCTCTCACATATCATCCAGAACAAGAACACATTTTGACTTTATCTCATATACAACAATGTTTTGGAGCTCCATCATCTTGCTGATATTTTCGTGCCTATCACCGTGCAATAGATGCAACAACCACTACTACAAAAACAGTCTCTGCAGGCGGTTCTAAACCCATTTCAGCAGGTGGTTTTCGGTTCCGCTACCATTATTGAGCCCGTAGAAATGAAGCATTTGTACACACGTTTAAGCGGGCCGCCTGCACTAATAGCCTTAGTACAGGTGGCTGCTTAAGCAAGCCGCCTGCAGTGTGCTTCCTAAATCTAAGCGGTCTGCAGCGTCGACCGCTTTGCAAAAATTATTTATTATTTATATAAATATTTTTATATAGGATATACAATTCTTTTATACAGCATATACAAATCAGATTCGAAACAGATATTGAATTAAATATTTCATCAAAGTAATCTAACGGACCATTGGAACACAAGCAACTATATATTACAAAACAATTATATACATGTCACATTACATAGCATCCAACTACAAATCCGAGTACATCTATATAATCCTAGACCAGTCATACAAAGACAAATGTGGGTACAAAAGCAATTCATTGTTTTTCCTTTCAAAAAATACTCCATCCTGGTGAACAATCTCTCGACGGATAAAATGGCATAAGTCACTTCGGACAGAGTCAACTCCTATAAGCTCCGTGTCTCTTCCCCAAGACCATTCTTCATCGGCATTGGATTCCTGTAAATGAAAAGATGATAGATAATTACTATAACTATGATAACAACTAATTTAAGTATACAAAACAGGTTGATAAGATAGCTTACATCCTCACGATTCACTTTATAATGTCTAGTGATCCTAAGGTACTCGCAAACATAATAACTACAAAGGACAGTGCTAGGAGGTTGCTTACGACACTTCAAACAAAAACAGACTAAATTAGTTAAAAATAATTTGGACAATTACTGTTACATATAAAAACGAAATGTTGTTGTTACCGAAAAATCATAGCGTAGAGTTAGCTTTTCCTTTCTTTAAGGATGGACCCCGCCAAGTTTAATGTAAAATTTTTAAGCACTATATAAATGCAAAAAATGATTGTGAAATGGAAATAAATTATATTATAATAAGTATCCACAATTATACATGCAAAAAGTATGCTTACTTTCTAAATCTTGACAAAATTTTTGTATTGTTCTTTGAGTAATTGAGTGAGTCAAAGACTGCCCCTTTCGCCTTCTTTGGTTGTATAAGGATACAAATATAGTGATCGCTTTATAAATAAAGAAAGCATTATGTAACTTTTAAGAAAATAAGTCGAGCGCAGTGCGGAAACTTACTTAAAATTGTATAAGGCCATTATATCCTTCTTGCCATCGTTCACAAAGTTATGCATCCCCCTTCCTATATATGCCGCCACTTGCAACATTCTCTCCTTGATTATTTTCTTTGTCTCCTTTTCAAATTGCTTCTTTGTTCTTGTATTGATCTGAATTTTTATTGAATTTTCGGTCAAAATTGACCTGGGAAATCTGTGTTGGATCAATGGTCCCCTCTGTAGTTTCTTCTGCTTCTGGTCATCTAAGAATAGCATCCTATATATAAAGTTACTATTCATTAGTATGACATCTCGTACTAATTTCTTAAAAGCACTTAATTAACATCTAGAAAGTATAACTTACAGACACCACACGGTTAGAAGGTTGATATTGAGCATCTCTTTGTGGAATAAATCTTCAAAGCTGAAAGATTGAGTCCTCTCTTCACTCCAAAATGCATTTGTCGGCACATGAAAGAGGACATGAGTGAACCTCAGAGCACTTGCCTGCATGTATCAATCATGCAATCTCCTCAATGAAAAATGTATCTTCCTGAGTTGCACTGAGGTTAAAAATGGTTTGCCATTCTCATGTTCTTTAGGCACATCCTCTTTATGCCAGATTGAGTTATTCTTTCGCAGCTTTATATCATCTCTGGTATAGAATTCTCTATCCTCCTCCCAACTTTTAATAAAAATTGTATCATCTTTCGAATGCTCTTGAACGAAGGATGACTTTCTTTGCAATCCTTGGAAATACTTTAATGTGGCTACCGAAGAAGTCTTTTTGTACGAGGCAATTTCTCGGTGGATGTGTTTAGGAGCTGAACAGGTTTGGCTCTTTTGGCCTAAATCTTCTATGCCCTTGAGAGGTGGCTCGAGCATTTCTGTTCGGCCCTTGTCAGAAGGTGGTACAGTTTGGCTCTTTTTGCCTAAATCTTCTTTGCCCTTGAGAGGTGGCTCGGGCATTTCTGTTGGGCTCTTGTCAAAAGGTGGTATGTTGAAATTGTAAGACCCTCAGAGGAAGGCTAGAGCATTATACCTTCTTGCTCATGAGGAGAAGGCTGGAGCATTGTACATTGTTGCATTGCATCTGATGGGCCCTTGGGAGAAGATGGAGGTACATCAAATGTATCCTATGGAGAAGGTTGTTTGTTGGTTGCATCTTCTTCACCCTTGGTGGCTGACTGTGTCGACAGATGTGTTGGGCTACTCAGACGTGGTTAGGATGTAGGTGGCCCATCACACAAAACAATATCACGTCTGTGCCAAAGGATAAATTCATTTACTGCTTGTCCAAGCAATGAGATTCCCTCAGGCAACTGTTGTCAAGTTTATAATCAAGATAGTCTTTGTTAATGACTTCGTTAACTTGAACCTTCATTTAGTCCGTCGAGATGGGACTACACTGGAAGGTACGCCCTGGAATTGCAAGACTAGTGGCAACCTCAATTGTCTTATTTCCCACCCTTCCAATCGGGACATGAAGGCGACAAGGCATGCCATCCACAATATCATCTACAGGATATCTCTGTCCTAGCGTAGAGGCTACACTACTTAGGTTACAACCCGATGTAAGCCTAATAGCTGGGTTCTCAGTTGGCACGGTCCCGAGTAATCCCGTAGCTTGTTGTTCTGCTAGATACTTTTGATGTTCTTGCATCAACTCTAAGAAATTTTCTTTTAAGGAGGTCTTGACCTCCGTCTTAATTTTCTCTTCAAGAGTCTTCTTATACCTATCACGTTTTTGTAGCTCACTGCATCCTGTGGAAACCCTCTTCTAGGTCATCTGTGAAGAGATGGCTTGTACACGTCAAGGGTGTTCTGGGTTGTCTAGTGCAGCAGTAAGATGGTCTTTCTCCTTATCAGGCTTGAACTTTCCAGCCTTTTGTTCTGCAGCAATCTCCACAATTTTCTTGCCCACTTTTGCCGTTTGTGGACGTTTGTATATTATTTGTCTTTCTTCGGTTGTATCCGATCAAGCATACACCCAGTTCCTAGTACGATCATCACAACCTTCTAGCGGGTCAGGTCTCCTTGCCTTGGCAGCTTCCTCCCTTCTCTTTTCCCATTCAATGATTTTGCTGGCATATCCACCAGATCCTAGATGATGGGGGTAAATGTTTTTCTTCACCAGTTTCATTTTAGCTGCACTCTGAGCTATTGCCTCGAGTGTGGTCTTCTGCCGAACAAATTCAGACCACTGGGCTTCCGTTATCTTCGGGAAATTTTTTAGAACCAAATTTTTCTTCACAAACTTGGCATTTAACTTAGCCTTCCACCCGCAGAACATCTTCGCCATAGTGGTTAATGTACTCTTCTTTGCAAGATCTTCTATGACTTCTGGAAACTTAATCTTTGATTTCAGCTTGATCCACAAAATGCTCTTAGTCTCCTCATCGAGCAGCCTCCAGTAACTATGAAGCCACAGGCCTGATGATACTTCTGGCATGAATCCTGAGGACCAAAGGGGGCCCCGTTGCACTCACTCGTGCTATGTAAAAATACCCTTCGGCATCTTATTTTTTCCTTGTCCCCTCTCTTACGCTTAAGTCCACTCCCTGAGGTGCCAGTTGACAGTGGGGTAGAGGGAGCTTCCTCACGTTGTTCCTCAGGATGGATCGTTGTTTGACGAACAGGAACCTATAATGAAATTTTGACAAGGTTAAATGTTAGGGGTAAGACATGTAAAAAAATATGAAAATTATTTTCAACTACTAGCCCCGTACCTCTTCATTTGGATTATAATCCGGGTCAGGGCTCTATGATCAAGTCCTACTAGGGACTGGAGAAGGATCACTCAGACTACTATATGATCTCTCATTGGTGCTTCCACTGTCCTTGTTGTCGTCAGAGTTGTTTGAGTCCCATTCAAGCATTGGATCAGCAACATTTGCCGCACTATCAGCTTGCGAGATCGCCCCTTTTTCCATTGCACTGCTCAAGTACCACATTGTGAGTTTTCCATTTTGAGCCGATGTATGAATATTGTGAGTTCAATTATAACTTAGGGTATACCAAAGCTAAAACCCAGATGCGCTGATTTGCGCTGATTTATATAGTTAAGAGCACAAGTCCCTAAACTATCCTTGACAGTAACATCAATGCTACCCGAACGTACCAAATATAAAGAACCTTTTGCAACCAACTAGTTATATATTCTAAAACAATGCATCACTCCCATGAAAATAAGACAAATTCCATACCAAGACAGAACAAAGGGTTACTCAGTAGTGCACCAACAGGTGACAGTCATGCATACAAGAGCTGAATACTAAGGACCCTAAGTAATTCAAACACAATATAGCTTCAAGGCATCCAAGAATACGTACTAATACCACCATCACATATCATTATACTATTTATTTATAACTGAAGCATGTCATCAATATAAATAATTTATATAGGATAGGATGGCAGCAATCCTATATAAATATACTGTTTGTCGATGAAGGAAAGCAGCGAGTCACAGTAGCCGTCCACGTTCAGCAGCCCCACGGGCTTGCTGTGGATGCCGAGCTGAGCCCAGGTGATCACCTCAAGGAGCTCCTCCAGAGTCCCGTAACCACCTTTGGTTTTACAATTTTAGTTAGACCCAGCAGTAGTATATTTTAACAGAATGCATGGATGGTTCGAGTTACAGAATGCAATGAGACTCAGCAGTTCAGCAGCAGGCCGATGAATGAAAGCAACAGAGAAAGAGAGGGAGGGCGTGTCACTGTCTTGGATGAGTCACGGCATGGACTCGAGCACAGGATAAGGGCGCAATCACAGCACATAGTTGAATGGATGGATGTGACGATGAATAATGAATTGTGATGATCGGAGATCAATCACAGGCAAAACAGAGACAACAGAACCGGTAAAGCAGAAAACTTGGGTGGACACGGAGACTCGGCTGTGACCCTGGGCCAAAACACGAACGAACGAGAACGAACGAAAAACAGAGACGGGGATTCCTCCAGGGCACATGGACACGGCGACTCGCCCATGACCAAGCAGCAGATCACGATATCACTGATGAACGGGGTGAAATGAGGCAGGTCGGTGGAATGGTGTTACAGATGAACCCTATCCTGATACTTGGTGGTAGTCTAAAGCTAATTACCAACTAAAGCATATTCCATAAGCCTGACCTGCCCCATTTCGCATAGAGCTTTAAATAAGTACCCAGTACAGTGCTTTAACAAGTTTGTTGCATGTACCAGGCTCAAAAAAAAGTTTGTTACATGAAGAAAAGACTGAAATTAAAAGAGTATCCAAAGCTTAAGCAGGAGCCTACATAGCCATCCAGATGTCATTCAACGGTCACAAATCACAGGGGCATGACATGAATATAAAAAAGTAATCAAAACCAAAACGAACAGAATCAACCTGGGAGCGCTATGAAGGCACGACGACGCTGGGCCGGCTGACAACGAGGGCGGCTCGGCATCGATGACGGTTGCGCGGGGTCCGGCGACAACGACAGCGGCGCGGCAATGGCTGACGACGATGGCGGCGCGGGGTCGAGCGACGAGGCGGCAGCGCGGGGTCGGGCGACGGCTGC
>BCLF01000114.1:754170-777047 GCA_001602275.1 Zoysia japonica | reverse complement strand
ATTTTTTGGTTTAGTCAAAGTCAAATGTTTATCACTTTGACTACTAATAATGTAAAACTAATAATATTTAATATATAAAAATTATATTTTTTAAATTGATCACAAAATAACCTTTCATAAAAAATATATTTTTATATTAAAAATTATGTAATATTCTAAATATTATTAGTAAAAGTTAAAATAGTTTGACTTTATCCAAATCTAAAAATACTTATATTTGGAAACGGAGGTATTAGGTTGCTTCTTATGTAGATGTGCTTATAGTCTGAATGTTCACTATTTCTCTATATAAGTGCGATAGAAAGATAAAGGTAGTAGGATATATGTTGTCTCATCTACTATGTTTCTTAGGAATCTGGGTGAAGACTAAAGGGTTACTTACTGGGCTTGGAGCTCTCCATGTATAGCAGGTTTTATTGATTTGTGGGTGAGGTGGGGGGGGGGTGGGGAGTGGAACTACTTAATATGTAATTTTATATTTTCATTTTAACTAAAATGTCTTAGACTTAGGGACATGTATTAGGAAAAAGAAAACTACAGATTACATCTTGTAAAAGGTGTATTCCCTTAGGAAAAAACTATAGATTACATTTAGCCTTACTCGACTCCACTAATTATCTAGCGATGATGTGGTATGAATGCTCTGTGCATTGTGTATTTTTTTTTTACAGACGGTATCGGCCGGAACTATATTTAGTGGACTCCGTGTCTAAATTTATGACAGTAGCACGACAGCCCAGCTCCAAAACGTTGGAGGATCCCTTACAGTGCGGGCAGCCAGCCATTCCTATCAAGCAACCTCGGCGGTTGGAAGGTACCTGGACACGCCCAAGAAAACCAGATCGCCGAGCCAATACGGGAAAAACTGACGTGCAACCAGCTCAAATGTTACGCCCAAGAAACCAACCCCAATGTCAAACCGGGAAACCTGCTCTGGGGGGGCCGTTGGATACCCAACGGCCACCTGACTTTCCAGCGGCTCCTTCCCTCAATCCGTTCTTCCAACCATATTCATCGCCAATTATAATTTCACATTGTGGCAGCATGAGCGGTAGTAACTGTCGCTCTGAGCCAGTGGCGAATTGATCCCGTTCAGTCCTCAGATCTGGAGTCACAGAGGAACAAGTTGCAAGATCAAGCTTTCCTCCAGGTGCGTTCAGCTTCATTTGTTGTTATTTCTGCAAAACTCTGTGTAATCACACGATGTTCTCCGACGTGTTTTCCTTTAAGACTCCTATTCGTGTTTTTAGGCGCTGAAATCGGTAGCCCGGGGTGGGTCAGAGAATTTGTCGATGCAATAACAAAGCTGAATTGTATTTTATAAGCGCCGGTGTGGCCTAGCATTGCTTGGCACAAGCACTCGCCATGGCGTCGTCTCTGTCTTCGGCGCTGAGCTCAATGGAGGTGATGCTGGACGCGCTCATGCAGAGAGGCATCGGGAGACCGGAGGACCAGAAGCCCAAAGAAGAGGCTCCGCCGGCACTGCCTACGCGCCCCACGGTGAGAGGCAGGCCTCCGTCGTTGCAGAGGCCTGGCACGGTATCTCCGTGGGTTCATCGGCCAACGGCTCCATCTGTAGTACTACCGCCAACACAGGTACCGTCGGCCCTTCGTTTTAACTTTGTACAGCTTTTTTTATGTTCGAGCTGAGTGTGATTAAATGAGTCATTAATCCCAGGAAGAAGAGGATGACAAATGTTTGGTTAATGTGGAGCTGGAAAAAAGGGCAACCCAGGCAGAGGACGAGGTGAAACAGAAGGATGAGGAGATGAAACAGAAAGAAGATGAGATTGCGGAGCTCCGGCAGCAGGTTGAGCATTACGAGTTCCGGCTTTCCGAATGCGAGGTCAGGATGAAGAGCGTGGAAGATGAGCTGCAGAGGCAGATCACTTCGTTACAGGTAACTGCAACTCTGGATTCTGCAGCCATAATCCCACGTCGCGTTCTTCTAGCACCATTTCTTTGTAATGTTTTTCCAATTTTTTTTTTTTTTGGGGACTCTCCGAGTTAACATGCAAAAATGTGCTGCAGATGGCTCAAACTACCGGCGGAAGAAGAGGTGGATCGACGACAACCTCGCAGCACCGGCAAGACGAAGCATCCACGATACGGCAGCGAGGCTGCGACTTCAGCGCCACGGTCGTCAACGACGGGCAAACGGTACGGGTTGAGCAGCTGGCCATGGAGTTCCAGAGGGAGCGCGAGGCGTTCGAACACAGCGCGCACGTGCTGGCGGTGGCAGCCGCGGGGCCTCCTGGCGGCGCCAAATCTGTCAACGAGCTGAAGACGCTGAAGCGGCAGTTCGGCGCGTGGAAAAAGGAGTACGAGGCGCGGCTGCAGAAAACGAAGGCCGAGCTCAAGAAGCTCGCCCACGCCGAGCGGAGACAGGGCCAGCGTCGGCGGTGTGGGTGGTGGAGGATGAAGATGCCCAAATGCGCAGCACCCAAGTGCTGCAGCTTCAAGTTTCCGACACCGAAATCTTGCTGCTTCTGCAGTTGCTTCCGCCGCTGCTGCTAGGCTTCGATATGGCTGACCACAGGTGCTGCACATTGTAAATGGGAGCAGAGTCCATCGGATCAACGGGTAGTAAAGGAATGGGGAAGAACCGTTTAAGGCTTTGTGCCGTGGTGAAACTAACGAATTAAAAGTGTTCTGATCGTGATTTGAAGCTATTGTAATCCACTATTTTGAACTGGACACATGTGGCCATGTAAGCGGGTCTGCCTATGTCATTTGCTGACCTTCCAACGCCCACACACCTTCCCATCCACGTGGGGTTTTTTTTTTCCCCTTCCCTGGGCCGAATTCATAATTGCACAGACAGCTCCGGTGCTAGTGGCCCGTGTCACCATCCACCAACGGCCATGCACACGCCCACAATCATTTGGGACTTAGTTATATTTTAAACATCGAGTTGATTTTCTCTCAATATCATAATTTACTTTTAGAAAATTTATTTGAACCATCATATTTTTTAGAATTAATAATAATAAGATCTTGTATAAAAATTGTTTTATTTCTGTAACACCTAGCTTTTCACGAAGTCGAGGTATAAAAATTTATAGACAGAATTGGAAAGTCAATAACTAAAGTTCAAAAAGAAAGAATCCAAGTCAGTAATTCAAAATTTTGAATTTAAAAGTGGAAGTTCAAACCTTCAAAGATAAAAGTGATAAAATGGGGGAAACCAGGTTTTGGACTGAAAATGCTCTCATGTTGGCAATTTGTAGAAATTTAGTAAAGCTCATTCCAATTTAAAAGGGCTCAATTTCAATTCTGATTCCTTAATAACTGTCTATCTTCCAAATTCTGTAAATTAAAATTCAGTACGAAATTCAACTCGATTCCAAAACAAAAGTTGTTCCTCTTGGTATATTCTTTCATCTTGCCAAATTTCAAGACTTTCAGAACTGTGTAGTTAGTTTTTCAGATCTTGAAAACTAGTTAACTGATCTACCTTGAGCGGATTTTGTCCACTTAACAGTTATTTGTTTTCAAAATGCTATAACTCACCGTATTTTTGGGATGTGCCTGTGAATGTCGGTAGTATGGGAGAAGACTCTGTCAAGAACATCTCCATCAAGTTTCGTCCACATCAGAGCTCGGGAGATATTTCTTTAATACCCCAAAAACTGGTTAAAATGTTCTACCAAATTTCAGCACATTTCGAGATTGTTTTCTCATCTTTTTTTGCGCACAAAATGGCTAAGTATTAAGATTGACATCTGCTTGCAGCAGAAACCTGTGCATGTCGTTTATGTTTATGTTAGAGAACATATGTTACAGGTTTATTCTCATGTTATGCTCGGCTGGACACCTCTTGACCTGCGGGACCCACACGTCGGCCTCTCTATTCTTCCTTTTTATCTCATCTCCACCCCAGCAGACAGCGTTTCTTCTCCCTCGTTGTCTCGCTCCCGGCCGAACGACCCTCCAACGCCACCGTGCAGCTCTCCGGCTGGGCCACTTTCCGGCCGGGTTCCTCATTGAGCAACTGCACCGCCCCATCCTCCAGCTCCCACGGCCACCTCTCCTCCATCCCCACGCCCGCTTGTCAGGTTTGATGTTTTTCCCCTAAATTTCGGGAGTTTTGGAAGCGCCGGCTGTATTCCGGCGAAATCCGACGAACCTCGGTATTTGTACCCCAATTCCTCCGGTCCCCAGCACCCTCTTTCCCTTGCGCACCTCCTAGAGCTACTAATCGACCGAAATCGTGGGTATTTTTGCAGGTTTTAGAGGCTCGGCAGCGACGGCCGTCTAAACAGCGCCACCCCGCCGGCGAGCACCCGTCTCGGGCCTTCTTCGACGTCGACCACCACCGTGCCGGTCTTCTCCTCTCCACGGTGGAGCTCTCGGTGAAGATCCCGTCTGATTTCGTCCATCGGGCGCAGCTCCATGCGCCGCCAAAGTCGTTTCCGGGACGCCGCTCGCCGCCGACCACTCTCCCGTGAGCGCTGCGCCTCAACGACCTTCCTGATGTCTTCCCCACAACGCCCCACCCGATTTGACGACGGCCCCCGCTGGTCTAGCCGCAAGGGGCGCTGCTCCGGCGAGTGCGCCGCCGCTCCGGCGAGCAGGCCGCCATGGCCGCGGGTCGCCTGGGGCCGAGCCCCACCCTGTTGCGGGATCCCCTGTGACTGCGATGGATCCCGTGCGGCCGCTCTGTGGCCTAGCGTGTGGCCACGCTCCAGTCGGCCAGGAATTCCTTTTAATCGTAATGCGATAAAAACTTGCAAACATCATAGAAATTGATTTATAGCTCTAAAGATTACAAATAATATACCGTTGGAATCCTTGTAATATGAAGAATATTTTGGAGCATTCAAATGTGTATTTTCTGCATTGTAGATAATGTTAAAAATTGCATAGTGTGCAACATACATTAATGCATATCTACATTTTTCATGCATTATTAAATTGTGAAAAATGTATGTTTATATTCTCCTGAACATTATATGCCATCCTAGAATTATTTATAATTTGTATACTTGCAGATTATTTTATAAATGATTTATTACCCGTAGATGCTAATTAATGCATTATAAATTCATGTGATCTTAATAAATCTGGAATATTGGTAAGAAATTTGTTTGTAGCCTACTTGAGTTAATGATCCTGTAAGACGTTAAATTATGTCTTTAAGAACCATATTAACGAGGTTTAGGAATAGTTTCCTCATTTTAACTCATTAAAATCATGTAGTCTATAGCTATAATTAGCACAGTGATAAAGTTTGGGTTCATAAACTCATTAGCATACTTACCATGATCATATTTTTGCAAGGAATATCATCGCATGGGCATGACATAGCATGAGTTAATTATAAATGCATATATTTGCTTATTTGCATATCATCTCATGCATATAGGAAACGACATTGAAGGCGAGCCAACTAGAATTTGCTGCTAAGGATCTGACTATTGCTACTGATCTTTCTCTTGCTTGTGCTAACTCTCAACAAACCCAAGGCAAGCACTGGTGCATTAACCCTATTTTAATTATTTTATATTTATCAATGTGTATGATTAATGCACTGTGCATCAAGTTTTTAGGAGTTGACTGAAAATCTAGATTGCATATTAGGAATCCTTTTCTTGGGTTAAGTATTTTTTATACAAGTAACTCAATGTAGAGTTAGGCTATGAGTCTTATTTAACGGTAGAAGTCGAGTGAATGAGAAACTTCACTCGCGAGCTTTAGATGGTTACTATAGACATTAGAAGATGACATCAAAGGATAAGGTTGGTTTAACTTATCACATAAATGATGAATGTGAGACCGAACAGGAAAGTGTAGGTTGACAACAGGAGAGAAGTCATGTGTGTGGTAGTCCTGTCTGTGTTGGTTAAGGACCAGTCGAGTGTGACCCTGCTGAGCAAGTTTGAACAGTACCGATTACATATTGGATATATGGAACCCAAAAAACTGATGTAGCTCAATACTGTAGTGGTTGGATGTAACCCTACCTTTCTTTTGGCGAAGAGTTGAGAAAGACTTGTGTCTAACCATAGATGCACCCAGAGCGGTAATCGCATGGAGGACCATGTTCTTGGGAGAGGTGCGTGTCGGACCCGCCCTATGGGATTGTTGTGAAAGGTTGCCACGCGTGGCTTCTGAGAAACGCGTACGTGTCGTGTAATTCCAGTTTCTCCAGCTGGATGTAAATTGATTATAATAGCTGCCCCTCACAGAAACGAGTATCACTTGTTCACTGCATTATAATAGTAAGAATGCGAATGATGAAGTGAATATGATTTGGTTGAGATATTTATTATACATTGCTTGACAACTATGTTTGATATAGTTTATAGTGCAAACTAAATTTACATTCTTTAAACTTAATTTATCGCAAAAATCTGAAAGTAAGGATCCACTACTAGCGCTATATTTTTGGCCAAAGAACGCACCTATGTGTCAGCCTCCTCATGTTTAGGAGTCAGCTGTAGATGGCCATTTTTGACGGGTAAGTCTTGCTGAGTAATTAGTACTCACGGTTTGTTATTTTCTCCTTTTTGTGTGTAGACTTTTCTGCAGGTTGGTGTGACTGCTGTGGCAAGGTGGTGTGGGAAGGTGAACCCCCACGCGGACTGGTCTATTGACTGGGTTCCCTCTTCCTCTACCTCAGGCCGCGAGGACTGAAGCATGTCTTAGGGCAAGGCATGTCTCAAGTTTAAAAAACCGTTGAGTGTATCGTTGTTGTGTATTGCTTCTGCTCTGTTTAAAACTTTGTTTTTAATTATCTATCCTAAGTCAATTTGAACTTTATTGTAAGACTTTAAATCGGTTTCTGTATTTTATCTTATGACTCGTGTTGTACTATTTGAGTATTGTTGTTTAATATCACCTGATATGATCCTGTCGGCGAGCCGCCTGTGATTTTGGGGCGGTTCTACCACAATTTCTTAAAGGATAACTTTTTAATTTTAATGTTCGTAGTAATAAAATGAATGTTCCATAGTAAGATTTAATTGTTCTTGTGGTGATAATATATTGTTGCAGCAGTAAAATTAATTATTTCAGTAGTAAAATCAATCTAAAAAATTCTTCTAAATATTTCGATGAATGCATAAAAAATATTACTCCCACCAGACCAGTAGAAGAAAAATAATTTTCTCCAATAGTACTGATATGTAACGAGAAAAGAGTAAACAGACAGAATAGACAGAAACAGTGAGTTTCAATGATTCCAGTGATGAAAATCAGTTGTTCCAATATTAAATTCAGTTGTTCAAAAAATTTAATTGTTCTAGTAGTAAAATAAATGTTTCACATGTATCAATTGATGCATACATTACGAAAAAAGAAAACATGAATATAAAAAAATTAATTTAAAAAGTAATAAAATATTAATAAGCTGAAAGGAAAAAATAAAAATAAAGAAATTAAACATATTAAAGTAAAAAGCACAGTAAAACATTTTTGAATATAAAGTATAAATTATAGATAATTTTCAAACACTGCCCAGGCACGAGCATGCGCACGTGCAACCTGTGCCGGTGCACAGGGCCCCAATTTCCAGGGGCCCCAAATTATTTCCTCTTCGTACCTTAGATGCAGGTCGCAGTTGCTACGTCGGCCCAGGTTAAGAACGAAAGGCTATTTGGAACATAGAATTTTATAGGAATTGCACAATAATTTTGTAGGAATCAATTCAATTACATAGAAAAATACAGGAAATAAGAAGTTTTTCTCCGGTCCAAAGGAGGCCAATGGCTCCAAAAGAATTTCCTGCAGAGGCCCCGTCGAGATGCAACCTCTTCGAGGAGTCACTGTCCTGCTTATTAAAGTTACGAGCCTGGTTACGAGTTATAACTCATTGATCCGAGGAGTATGGGACGCGCTGCGTGGCTAGCAGCAATGTCGCACCCTACCGTTGACGGCACAGTCCAGGGAGGACGCCGTGATCCTCAATACACCAGCAACAATGAAACTATGGTGATTTGTGTTCCTGATTTGAATTTTCGTACAGGGCCTCGGTTTCGACCGGCCCGGCCCTGACTGGGCCATGAGAAATAGGGACAATGTGTATTGGGCCAGAGAAAAAGGGAAAAAGCCCGCCTAAGAGGGAGGTTAGTTTTTAACCTAAGCGGCACCGATGATTCCCGCATGTAAGCACCACAAAAGTATTCTTGGTGGCGAGTGCAGGAACTAAATCTGTCTATGTTGGGGATGAATGTGAATATGTGAGAGATAATGAGACTGAATATGTGCTGCATATGGGTCTGGAACAACTGTAGTTCTACTTCTCGGTGACGTGCAACCCATTAGATACGAGATCAAAATGTGACGTTGGAACACAGCAAGTATTGCAGAGGATTTTTTTTTTCTTTAGAAACCTATTGGATGTACGCGATAAATCATATACTGTAGGAGTTAAAGGCCGATCTCTTCAAATTTGTTTTTTTTTTGGAAATATTTGAATGCATATCTTGTCCTAATCAAAATAAACCAATTCTCTATATAAAACGTGAACCATTTGTTCAGTTTATTGTGATTTATTGTTCCATTTACCATAGCCAGGTGGCAATAACCGTATAGCAGCTCTAGAACTACCTTTGTTCCTTGTGCGGATGTGTGGCAACTTTGCAGATTATATGTGATTATGCTGAGCACCCGAAAAAGGTTTAAATAGACAAGATTAAAATTTCAAGAGTATACTATCAACTGAACGAGGATTTTGCAGTACGGACTTTTATCAAGACTCAAATATACTATCAAGACACAAAACTAATATACTATACATAGGTTTATGTATGACCGCTAAATAGTCGCGATCTCATATATAGATTGACATCATTTACGTACCACAGCATATAACATGACACAAGTATATGATGCGGTTCTGGCAGGCCTTAATTCAACAAGCTAGTTATACCACTAGCACGCATGCCAGGTGCCATGCCTTCCATCAATGGATCCACGAAGCTATGAGATTACACAAGCATTGGGATTCTCGTCGCTGAAGTATTGCGGAGCCGGTGCTGGGCGCTCCACCATGCCGTAGTTGTAGTACTGGTACATCATCGGGGGAGCCGGTGGTGGAGGTGGTGGCGGTGGAGGCGCGGTGTAGTACTGGTGCATCATGGGCACGGCATAGGGGTGAACCATGGCCATCCTCTTCGCCATCATGGCCTCCTCCTCGGCCTGGGGGTTGTAGAAGTGCTTGTGGCTGTACGGCCAGTACATCATCCGCTTCATCATCTCCTCCGGCGGGAACCCGTCCACGGCCACCACCTCTTGCTTCGCCTTGTCGTCGCCGCCAGCATCACCTTCCTTCTTCTCGCCCCCCTCATCTGGCTTGGCGGCTTCCTCTTCCTTCTTGTCTCCCTCGCCATCTTTCTTGGCTGCAGCGTCTTCGGCAGCCGGTTCGTCCGGCTTCTTCTCTCCTTCGGCTGGCGGTTCATCCGGCTTCTTCTCGCCCTCTTCGACCTTGGGCTGCTCCCCCTCCTTTGGTGGCTCAGGAGGTGGCGGTGGCGGCACGACAGTGGCAAGCTTGCCGGTGCGGCGGTGGATGTACTGGACGAGCTTGTCAGCGGACATGGTGCCCGTGACGGTCAGCTTGCCAGCGCCGGAGTTAGCATCGGCGCTCTGGACACCTGCATGCACGAGCGAGTATCAGAAAACTATCGCGCAGGAAAAAAAAATCACCTGCAGTGCCTTTGGACTGTGATGATAAATTGACAAAAGTAAAACACCAAGTCACCAACCTCTCATCTTGAGGATCTTTTTCTGCAGTTGCAGCGCACATGCCTCGCAGTGCATGTTGACAAGTAGCTCCACCGTCCTGACCTCGCTCACCTGCGAGTGGACAACAGGTGGCGGCGGTGGCGGTGCCTCGTTTGCGGCGGCGTCCCCTTCTGCAGGTGGAGGTGGCGGCGGAGGAGAGATGACGATGGCGTTGCGCATGGTCCTCTTGCGGAGGCGATCGCAGATGCCCTGCGGGTCCACGATGCCCTTCACCGTCACCTGGTTCTGCGCCATGTCCACCTCCACGCCTTCCACTCCTACACGAGAAGCCACCAGTTGAATTGTTAATTAGTCTATCCATCAGCAAGAAAGCACTTTAACCAATCCAGGTGAATGCCAAGTGCAGAACAAAAAAAGTACGTTACCCTTGCATCGGAGGACGCATCTCTTGATCTTGTTGACGCAACCTGTGCAATGCAGGTTGATGCCGAGGATCACAGGAGAAGGAGGCGGCGGCGGCTCATTGCTGGCAGCTTCCTTCTTCTCCTCACCTTCGGGTGCGGGTGCCGCCTTCTCTGCTTCCTCCTTCACTGCCTCTGCCTCTGCCGGGGCCGGTGCCTCTTCCTTCTTCTGCTCCTCCTCCTGCATTCACACGAAATGAAGAACTTAAATCTCTGGATCACTACCTAGCTAGTTTATTTACTACACAAACAATTAAGAACTAGTTAAACATTCCATAGATGTGGTAGTAACGTTTACCTTCTTAACTTCCTCACCCATGTCTCTCGAACTGAAAAATGGTGAGACACAAGTCGCTAGATCGAGGCCAGATCGGAGCGAGACAATGAGTGGCTCTGATGAGGCAGATGGACTGGGGAGTGAGTCGCCTGGAAGAGGAATATATACCAGCTTCAGAAGAAGAGAGGCCCCAGCAAACTAGATCCTGACTGCGGCAATCAGTGTGCTCCAAAATAAAATAGTGTCCCGTGGATTCCCAAGCACATGCATGCATGCAACCCAAACGACCCACTGATTGAATCAATGAATACTGCTATTAGGTTGTACTAGACGTGCATAGATCCGAGCAAAGAAAACTTGCCGCTACTGTTGCTCTCGTTTACAGAAGAGCTTGGGTTTTGATATCAGTCACAAGTCTTTTTTAGGTAGCAGTGTGAGGCACTAGGAGATCGAGAGTTGGGGGGAGAAAATTTGTGGTGAAGCGGCGCGCTTATATAGGCTGGAGCATCGTAGGGTTTGTTTGGAAATGATGAAATGCTGCTTTTTGACAGTGTGGAATTGAGCATCGATTAAGAGTTTATTTTGGGTAGAGACGTCTAGAAAAAAAATTCACAATTGCTGCACTTTTTGGTGGATTATTAGAAGTAAGTGGTACAAAATTCTCCAGTACTCAACTGCCATAGGCAGACGGTTTCTGAATGTTTGGTGGCGTGACATATTTCAGCAGTTTGTACAAGCCAAGTAGGCATGTAAAGTGCACAACGATAGTAACTTTTCCTGCCGGCAGGGCAGATATACATCTATATCACTTGTTTAGGTTCCGTAATATTCAATGTTAACTCAGAGTTTGGAGCACGAAGAGGTTGAGATGAATTCGGAAAAGGCGACATGCATGAGAGAGATAGAGAGAGAGAGAGAGATGAACCGTCACATGGGCGTGTTGGGTAGGACCTTCGGGGGCTTTGGAGCGCCTTTAAGCTTTTCTTTGTTCTTAAGTGTTAAGAATCCACTTCACGATGACTCATCGCCTCGACTTATCTGAGAGCGATTTGTTGGAAAGTTAACAGCACTGTTCTTTTCTTACGCGGCAGATGCTTCGTTTCATCGGGATCTCTCACATCAGATACTGCTCCTCGCCGTGCGCCAGCTTTTCTTGCACGAAACAGTCGCTGCAGACAAGTGATCTGCGATCTTGAAGCTCCATGCCACCATCAGCGTTTAGGTGGAGGGCACAAAGGTTAATTGTTCGGAGGTTTTACAGCATCTGGGGCGACAATCGAAAAGCACTAACCGGACAAGCTTTTCCGGACCTTCCGTTCAATATTCTCCTGCGAGATTCTTGTCAGACATATTGCACATGCAGTAGAGTTATCTTGTACAGTGAGCCATCACCCTGTTGTATTCTCCCGGCTCACGTAGAACCATGTAACCCTAGCACGACTATACGCCTGGCCGGAGGCTCAATGTATACGGGGCGCCCCTGGCCTCGTCCTCGTGCCGTGTGTGGCCAGTCCCACCCCCCCCCCCCCCATCCTCGTCTTCTTCAAATATTCTCTTACGCCACGTACGTTCTCCCTTCAATCATACGGAGTATACAGGTATATGTGCAAGGCATGGGCATATACGCCATCAGGCGTTGCAGATCCAGAACCCAATGGTCTGGTATGTGATTTTTCAAGAGTACGTACCACGAGCGATGACATCAGTCCCATAACGAGGCAGCTGGAGCGCAGGGCACGCCACTACCTCTCGTCTTTTCGCAAGACTCGCAGTTCGTGACCTGCTAGCTCCGCCAGCTATGGCGGAGTTTCCTCGCACGGGTCAAGAAAGCATCAACGGATCCGGCGAAAAAGCCACGCAAAATCACTGTGCGACCGACACGACGCCATTTTGCACGGACTCGTCGGTGGTGAGGAGCACCTCGACCTTGGCGGCCGATTCAGATTCGTGAAAGTGACTCAAAGCTGGGCATCGGGAAGAGGCTGGACGGACCTCGGGACACACAGAATATTACCGTATGTGCACGCACGGCCGCGGAGGCGCTTGGACTGGTAGCTCCCCGCGCATCGTGTTACCCGAACCGGTGCCCTGCAAGTCGCTCTCCGTGCTCTCGATCTGCATATTCTGCGTAGCGTCCCAGATCTCTTTCTACGTGCTTACGTTTGTGCTTGCTTTGTAGATCGCGCGCGCCAAGTCAGGACCCGGAGGAGCAGAGTTGAGTGGTTGGGAAAACTCGTGCCGGTTGCATTGGACGGCGGCGCTTTTGACTCACGGATACGTGGCGCGCACACTGTCTTTGCCAGATCCAAGTGGGAGGGGTTTATTTCGTGGATTGTTTCGCGGATCGCGTTCTGCAGGGTTCGTGGCTTTTCCTTCAGGTCACTCAAAAACCTGAGGAGGAAACGACTGGGGTCGGACAAAGAATAGGCCGCCGCATGGGCATCGCGATCTGGGCTTAGCTGTCTGCATTGGCTGCGGTTCAGCATTATGCATCTGACGGGTAATGCAACCGTAACAACTGCTTGCTCATCGCAAGCTCCTTGTTAATGTGACAGGAATGGATTAAGAAAATGCAGGGACTTGAGAAAGCGATCGATCACATGTTGCTGGTTGGTTGATGCAGTATCGTCCTTTTGCATCTTTTTGCTTACTTTTTTCAGATTGGAATAAACATTTGGTAGCCTGTGGCGCTCCATGATTAGTGGCTGTCATTAGTCGAAACAATACGTGATTATTTTTTCGTACATCTTTTTCTTCATTTTCCTTGGAAGGATCGGGTCTCGACTCGACACCTGTCCTTGGGCGATTCGCTTCCGCATGGACACTTGCTAGTGTGCCACAACAGAAAGAAATAAAACTCGCTCCTTTTTGAGTTGGAGTTGCTCTTCGCTGATTACGCAAGGGAATAAAGATGATGACCTTCTAACGATGATTTAGTAGTTGTGCTTTGTGTGCAGCTGGAAGAATTATCAAATGAAAACATTCTCTTCTGCCATGGAGCTGGGGGCTATAGGATGTCATGTCTTTGTAGCTCGGGGACAAACTAAAAGGAACGCGGGGTCAGAAAAGTTCGGGCTTTTCAGTCGCAGACGATCCCTTTCAACACATCGCATGCCTCCCACTTCAACCAGGAGCTATTTTATAACCACCTGTCTGAATCTTAAGCAAGCTCCAGCTATATGGCAAACAGCCATGAAAACTAATTATGATTTGTTCATATTCCTCGGTTGAACTGCACTCTTGATGTTTTGGTAGATAGTACTCGATCAAATTGTTTCCACTTGAAAAGTAATGTCATTTCAGTCTTCCTTAGCTGCATGGATGTGCTAGATGGCCATCCTTGAGAAAGTCCACATTCTATGCTGCTAGCGCAGCACGTAATCTATTTGTCATCCATCTCTGAGCAGATCCGATCAAACAGGACAGAGCACCGAATGAACGCAATGTAGCAGTCACATGTCATGCTTCCTTCCTTGAGCTACATATGGAGAGAATTGATGCTGGTAATGTGAACACTATTGCGCGCGTAATTTGCGTACGCAGAGATGTGGAGTCGGATCGGAAAGTGACGCTACACCAAAACGTCCATGTTCATTCGCGTCCTGGCTGTCAAACTGAACAAACTAGAAAAGTTCTGAACTTTCCTGTTTCCTCCCTGTTATAGCTTTCTCGAAACCACTTACAGCCTTCCACTAATGTAGCCCCTAACTTCCAGTCTCCCGCTACAGTGCTATCTTAATTTCCGGAAGGCACCTAACTTTCACTATTCCCATCTCCCATGTCATATTATGAACCAAACATCTGGAAGTTGCTGGAAAGTTCTAGTCTTCATTTGTAGCTTTTCCTTTACCAAACTTCTCAATGATGATGCAATAAAACGCTGGTTGCCTTAAGGTAGGTTTTAAGTATATATTTGGATTGCTGAGTGCATTATTAATTTATGCGGCAAGGTCTTTGGAAGCAACCCATGTGATATGATTGGGCTATATACGAACGATACGGTGCAACACTGCATGTGTATGTTAGGTTAGGTACCACACTTGATAAATGATGAACCAATGTGAGGCCTCAAACTGTCCACAATTAAATTAGAGAAAATTGTCATAATTTGTTGCCTACTAATTTTTTTATATTGGTTTCTCACCGAGAAACCACACATGTACATGAACATCATGAGGGAGAGTCAGCCAGTGCTGCTCTTACCATTTCCATACACTCAGCCATGTAATACCGTATATGTTTCTTATGTATCGTCTAGGATTTATGCAAGGGTTACTACGGACACCTTGGCTGTTGCTGAAACTGTAACACCCATAAATTTAAACCGGAAACTAAAAATCACTCCTGGAAAATTTCGTGATTAAACTTTATTTTATTCCTTTGCGAAATGCTAAAATGTCCACAACTAAATAGAGAATGCTAGAATTGGGAATTTCAAAATATATAAAATTGGAATTTTGACAAGTGCTTGATTTTTATTTTATTTTGGTCTCTTTTATTTTATTTTATTCTCTAAATCAATTTTCTTCTCAAATCTCTTATTCTTTTCCTGATATCTTCTCTTGGGCCGAACCCTTTTCTTTTCTTCTCCCCACCGGCCCAGCTCCCCCTCTTCTCTTTTCTGGTCCGGCCCAGCCGCCCCGCCATTTTCCACAGCTGGCCCAGCAGCGCCCTTCCTCTCTTCACGCCACGTCCCGCGCACACGGCCCAACTTCCTTTTCTCTTCCCCGCGCCGGCCCGTTTCCTTTCTTCTCCCGCTCGGCCCGGCTCGCTCCTGTTCCTCTCTCATCTACCTCGCGCCGCATCAGCCGACCGCGCATGTGCGCGCGCCCGCGCTCCGTCGCGTCGACCTGCTGCGCCTCGCACGCCGCGTCCTGTCCCTGCTCCGCGCATCACGTCCGCCCTTTGGCGAACTGGCCCTCCTTTCCCTTCTCGTGCAAACCGAGCCGGTCCCTACCGAGCTCGCCATCATCGCCACCATTGCCGTTCCGGTGCAAGCTGCGCTGCCCCGTTCGATCGCCGTCGCCATGCCGTCATCATTGCCCAAGGACTCAGAGGTCCAACGCCGCCCCATCACTCGTCGCTTGTCGTGTCCCATCAAGCTCCGCTTGCCTCGTCGCGTCACGGATCTCCCGCGCCCAACCCGAGCTCGCCACCGGCCGGCCAACCCATTCCCGCAAGACCATCATCACGTCGAGGGCTCAAAGCTTCGCTGCGCAGCTGCCCTGAGCCGTCCCGTCCTCGCTGCCGCATCAAGTCCTGGCATTTCCGGTTACCCGCGCGAGCAGCGTGCACCCAGCGCACCGCAGGTCCACTGTCGACGAATTTCCGGCCGTGCCCCTGTAGCCCCCTCTCTCGCTTGCCCTCGCCTCGGCCTATAAAAGCCACGCCACCCCTCTGTTTTCCCTGCCGAGCTCGATCCCAAATTCTCCCCAACCTCGGCCTTCTTCTTCGTCTCCGGCCGCCGCAGCCACCTCTTCATTTCGGCGTCAGTGAGCCCTCTCCCCTTCCCCTTCCTCTCGTTTCAGCACCCCACCGCCCTCTCCTTTGTTTCCCCTAACAAATCGAGGCCGTCGTGCAGCTCCACGGTGAACCACCATTGACGCCACGCAGAGCCCGACGAGTAGCTTCCAAGCTTCTCCCGACTCCCGCTGCTCGACGTCCCCTACGCTTTCCCTCCGGCGAGCCCCTGCCCCGTCTCCACCGAGCGCCAGCTTGCGCCGCCGCCTCTCCTCGTCGCCGGCCGTGTCCAGGAGAAACCGGACGATGACAACCCCTTCGGTGAGCGTGCCTCGTCCTCCTCTCTCTCTCTCGGGCCAAACCGCGTCGAGTTTAGTGCTCCATACACCGAGAACGGCTTCTCTGGCGAGCCTCCGCCGGTGCTGCCGTCTTCCTCTGCCATGGCCGCCATCGAAATGGCGGAGCGCCCTCCAGCCGTCTGATCTCTTATCAGCAACTGGAGTTAAAACGTCCTTTGCCGCCCTTCGTGTTTTGATATTAGCCACTCGATTCCAATCCAAGGGTCTCTATTTGACCACGAGATCAAATAAATTCCACCCACCCGCTTCCGATCCAATGACTCGTATGCGTCCACGTCATCACTAAAATCCTATCCCCTCCTTTCAAAACCGATGGTCCAGATAAAACCAGTCCAATTATTATAAAGAAAAATAAAAGGAAGCTACCGAGCCCACCTGTCAGCCACTATAGCCAAAATGCTACGGCCACCCAAGCTGGTACACACAGAAATACAATTTAACATTTTTCTCATACACAAGTAACTCCACAAAAAACCAAAAATGATATTTTTGCATCTAAGCCCCTGTGCTTTCTGATAATAATATTTTTGCCCTATACTTTTACATAAAACCCCCTTGACTTTATTTTAATTACACTTTAATACTAATCTTTTACACATTTACAAATTAGCCCCTATCCACATTGTTAATTTCGCAAAGATCCTTAGTATCTTTCCTAAATTACAAATAAGCCTCTATTACTTCGAAAATCCCTACCAACATACCCTACGCCTTCTTTTTATCACCATTTCTCTGTTTTAGCTCCGTTTTTAGCGATCAATATTGAAAACAAGGCAGAAGACAAAAAAATTTGCAGTCAACTAATGAAGATCTTGATTATTCAACTACAAATTCAGAAGACTGTCCTACCCAACCTTGTGACCAGATTGAGATATGTAATGAAAGCAAGTTGCTCTTCTGTTCTACACAACTGCAATTTCCTAAGTTTCTATAAGCTGCAATCAACCTAAATTTGTTACACCTTTCTTGGAACTAATTTCACTCTTTTTTTCCGGCACAAGAAAATGACATGGCACATCATTGGAATTGGGGCCGAAGTATGGGCAAAGAACTAGAAAGGATCACCAGAGGTTTAAATGCCAACATCCTTGGTGGAATAATTCTGAGGCAACACATCCCAATTCTTCCACACTGGAAGCACTACAAGAAGGATGAAACTCAAGTTCACCTAAAGAACTAAATGGGCAAAGTAGCGGTAAGTCATTCCCAAACAGGTTCAATTCATTTTAGTTGACCACTGTCCAATGAAAGTTCATTATATGCTTTGAAGATGTCTTCTGATATTGTTCCTCTTAAATAGGGTCATTTTGATATTGACACCAACAATAAGGCAGTCATAAATGCATCCACTGACTTGCTCAAGGGTGGGCAACGACAGATGTGATATAGACTCAAGAAAGTTCATTTTGATACCTACTAATGAAGTGAGAACGACATCACCATTAGCAACCATGACTGACAAAGAATGGAGGGCTTTTGTGGCAATGTGGTCAAGCGCTAACTAAGCATAAGGTACGGAACTAAATGCTTATGTTGCATAAGGTACTTTCATGGCTGTAAGCTTTTTTCTATCGCCTATGTTCTGTGTTTAGTTTATAGTCTATAGCTACTGAAGCTGTGTTGACTGCTTGCTGGATTTATATATTGGAGTCCTTCGCTTGGTTTGGTAGCTCTGAAATTGTGTTGAGTACTTGCTGGTTTTAGATCTATCTTTTTTTTTTACTTGATGGTCTAGTTTCATACCAGGTGAAACAGGGCCTAGTTTCTTTTAATGACTCAAATCTATTTGTTTTGATAGATTAGTGTACCTGAACACAATAATTTTTTCTCTATTTTTAATCTAAATATTTTCCATTTATTTATGTATTTCAG
This sequence comes from Zoysia japonica, assembly GCA_001602275.1. Lineage (NCBI taxonomy): Eukaryota > Viridiplantae > Streptophyta > Magnoliopsida > Poales > Poaceae > Zoysia > Zoysia japonica. The sequence continues at coordinate 758,931 of BCLF01000114.1, read as the reverse complement.
TTCCCACATTATATTTTGTTTTCAATAGGAGAAGTATCTGAAAAAAAAGAGAGAGTCATGTTTCAGCAGAAAAACAGGCTCTAGTTACTTCATAGCACACTGCCACGTTGTAGTAAGTGTGAATTGAACTGTGTGAATTGTGCTATGTTGGGCTCTAATATTTCAGTTTGAAGCTAAATTTTGACTTCTGTTGTTTCATTCATAGAAGCAAGATAAATATAAAGATGTAGAGCCATCTTCGATTGATTTGTTCAAGGAGTGCCATTGCAGCAGCAGGATTGGATTTAGTGAACCTATCCAGAAAGTAATTGTAAGTATATGTCCTTTATGATTTTATAGTTGTATATAATGTCAATTGCACATTATAGTAATGACATTCGTCGTGACTTCTAAATTTTGTGATGCTGCCTGTTTATTGGACGACATGGAAGATTATGGCTGAACCTATAGAAGAAGGACAAAAACCTAAGTCTGCAACCGAAGTATTTTGTCAAGTGCTACCAAGATCCAAATTTCTTCAAACTTCGGGCATTGTGACTGCAGCCCTGAATAGAGGTGGCAAGACTGCTATTGCTATACGTATGCAGGAGCTAGATTTCGAACTTGATGCAAAAAAGTAAGAGTCAACAGCTGTCAAAGGTAAACTTGAAGCTCAGGAGGTTGAGTTGGTCAACTTGAAGAAGCATGCAAAGAGTTCATAAGAACAAATTGAACGCTTGCAGAGGGCACAAGAGAGCTATGCTTCTTCGAAGTTTGATCAACCTTGGTAAGGCTTAGCTTTCCTATTACCTTGTCGGAACATGTCGCAGTGGAAGATGCTTGGTGGATAATATTTTGTTTCAAGGTGCTTGGCAGATTATATTTTGTTGGAAGGTGCTTAGCGAATCATATTTTGTTGGAAGCTGCTTCACAATTGGCCTTTCTGTCTAATGGATGTATTTTGGTGGCTGAAAAAAATCAGCATTATAGATCTTTGATATGTAACTGAAGTGAGCTCTGTTTGAGATTGAACTTTGACTTTATTCTAGAAACTGAGTTGATCTTTTGACATGGAACTTGGACATCTGTTTTGAAACTGTGACCATCTTTGACATGGGATTAATTATATAGTGTTTATGTGACGATTCATTATTTTCTGTTATTTGGATGCATTTAATCTGCTGTATGTTATGGGATGATGCTTAATTAGGCTATGTGCAATCCAGAATTGGCCAAGCCCAATAAAAATCTAGAATGGACCAATCTAGAATTTGCAATGAATTGTACAATATGGCTTATATTATGGTCAGCCCAATAATAAAAATGGACCAGTAAACTTGTCTAAAATAGGCTTGATTGGCCCAGCCACTAAAACAGGTTTTGCCCAAACCGCATGGTCCAAGCCCAAAAAAAGGGCTGCCATGTGAGAGACACGTCACTTCCACATCACCCAATCTCTAAATTTTGTGACAATCCCAATCCTACATGGCATTTCCCCTGCAACAAGTTGTGACTTTTTTACGCAAAATAGTGACCAAAACTAACGTCATAACTTAGTGACACATAGACACTACTACAAAACGAGTCTACGGTGTTACTCAAAAAACTATAACAATATCGACCCAACGTAATAGCCGACACTAACAAGTCCCAATAGCCCACAAACGTTACAACCCGACACTGTTGTGACAACAACAGTGTCGGACGCAAGTGACATCATCCTACAAAATGACACTAATAGCTAACATTATTCAATAGTGTCGGTCGCAGAAGACGTCACATGCAACCGGTACTATAGAACATGACACCAGTGTCGGTCCTTGTTTACTTAATCCACATCCAACACTAGAAAGAAATACTATAGTGTCGGACAAACGTGGTCTAAGAAAAACCGACACTGATAATGAACATATCAGTGTCAGTCGTGCTGACGTCAAGTACAACCGAAACTAGTGTCTTTTAGCAGTGTCGATTTTTGGTGCCTTAGGTCAGGTGACACTGCTATCGCATGTATTGTGTCGTTTATGATGATCTCAATATGTCCAACACTGTTTGTTCATGTATAGATACACGTCCCCTTCCTCCTGTCAGGGCACTCTGTTCGATTCTGTTTCGGACAGTGTGTCCATACGACAGTCGAAAAATTTGGAACACAAGATAGGACGATTTTGATTCCATTTTTAATCAAAGGATATTGCTACAGGAGATAAATCTATGTCATCTTTGCAAGTTTTATGGTCTTATGATGTGGTTTTACTGTTGGTTTAGGGCAGAATATCGTGAGAGTTTGAAGTAAACCTAGCGTGTACAGGTGTAGATTTAGGGCGGAATTTTGTAGATACCAACTAATTTTGTTGATCTCTTTGTTTTATATTGATTTGTCTAAGAGTATTACTACATAGTTAATTAGCTAGATCTCTAGTTTACATATATAATAAGACCTACACTATGGTGGGGGTGGGGCAGGGGAGAAAGTAAAAAATTAATTGTATATCTAGTTTTATATCCTTCATATTATAATTTTTTCTCTCTTTATTTATTTTTCTATTAGTGATTTGTGAAGATGGAGTACAGATCTTAGATGTACAATGGCGTTGGCGGAAATCCATTTCTATATTTCAAAAATGTCACTTCATTTGTCGAAGCCGCTGAGACCAGAAATGTACATCTGAAAACAAGAAGTGCAAGAATTTCACTTCATCTAAAATCTATTTTTATTTTTCAAAAATGTCACTTCATGTGTCCATGTAAGAAGTGCAAGAATGTTGTAATGTTTGACACGCCCGAAACAATCCGTGAGCACTTGTTGAAAAATGGTTTCATTGAGAACTACTCAATATGGACCAAAGATGGAGAGACACAAGCGAATACACCAAGCAGTGGAGAACAAGATTGGATACAGCAAAGAGAGGATAAGAGGTGAAATCCACATCGAAGAGGCAAGGTCAAAAGTAAACAACACAGAACAAAGAGATGAAAGAAACAACGATGATTCTGATGTGGTTCAAGAAAGTCACGATATTGAAGGCTTCAATGTCGAGGAACTGTTGCGCCACATTGGGCGCGAGGATATACTGTTGAACAAAACGAGAGGCTTTGATAACTTACAGATTTTAGAGAAGGCTTCGAAAGACCATCTATACGCTGAATCAAACGGTTGTGATAAGGAATGCACGATATTGCAAACGATGCTTGATCTTCTCACACTAAAGGCCAAGAATGGGTGGTCAGACACCAGCTTCAATGAATTGCTAGAGCTCCTAGCCAAATTATTACTGAAATTGAACAATTTACCAACTAGCACGTACCTTGCAAAGAAATTGTTGTTACCATTGACACTAGCCATACAAAAAATACACGCTTGTCCGAACCACTGCATATTGTACTGCAAAGAGTACGCAAACGACGTGAAATATCAAATGTGCAATGCCAGTCGGTATAAAAAGAATGATCAAAATGACGATTCAGGTTCTGTGGATCAGCAAAAAAGAAACAAAGGGAGGAAGATGAAGAAAAGCATTGGTAGCGGTCTGGATGACCAAGAGGTCGATGAAAGAAAAGTTCTAGCACTTGTGATGTGGTACCTGCCAGTAATAGATTGATTGAAGCGACTATTCTCCAACTCTAGAGATGTTGAACTCATGATCTGGCATACGGCCTCTGATGGGCTCAAAAAGGATGAGAAGCTTCGGCACCCGACGGATGCTCGACAATGGAAAACCTTTAACGTTAACCATCTTGAATTTGCCAGAGATCCAAGAAACTTAAGGCTAGGCTTAAGTACTGATGGAATGAATCCCTTTGGTGAGATGACAAACCCATATAGTACTTGACCAGTGATTCTAAGCCTATACAACATATCTTCATGGCTAGATTTATTTATGGCTGTGTCACAAGAGGAAGTATCTTATATTGGCTATCTTTATTTTTGGTCCTAAACAAGTTGGCAATGATATAGATGTCTTTTTAGAATCTTTAATAGAGGATATGAAAAAATTATGGGAAGATGGGGTCCGTGTTTGGAATGCTTACAAAAAAAGAGAGCTTCATACTGTATGCCATGATTTTTGTTACCATCAATGACAATCCCGCACGCTTGACACTAATTGGACAGGTTAAAGGGAAGACAGGATGTGTAGTATGTCTGGACCAAACGTCATCAATATACCTTCCTTTCTCATGTAAGTTGGTGTACATGTGGCACCGACGATTCTTACCAAAAAAAGCACAAGTATCGTGCAACGAATGATCAATTTAGGTGATGTGGCAACACATTCAGAACTTGCTAATTGGTGCGAGAAATATAGCAATGCTGAACTAATTCGGCAAAACTTTGAGGCTGAGCAGAAGAGAAATAATGAACAAGACTGAAGTTGGCCGAGCAAATGAAATTTTAGTTGTTAGTTCTATGTGAAGTATGTATATTCATGTATATGTGTAAATTAAGCTACTGTAGTGGATGAACTTGTGTACATATGTGACCCTAAACATTCACTTTGTCAATACATTATCTCTGTCAATATATTTTATTAATCTGTTATTTGCATTTGATTTGTGTTATTCAGATGGCTCTTATTCAAATATATGAATGTGTAATTAAATACTAAAAGTGTCGGTTTTGTGACATCACAGAAACCGACACCCCTAATCTAGGAAGTAGTGTTGGCCACATGACGTCATAATATATGACATGAGAGTCCTGTAAACAATGTCGGCAAAATTGACATCATTGAAACCGACACTGTTGGTAGTGAGAACAGTGTCGGTTGCATGACGTCAACA
>BCLF01000114.1:732101-750923 GCA_001602275.1 Zoysia japonica | reverse complement strand
TAAGTATGTTTACTTGTTTATATGCTGAAATCCACATTAACAGTCCTTAAATTAAGCTTCCTTCCAAATAGAAGCCGACAAATCCATTAATGATCAAAATTAGTACTCCTGCTATTAAGATTTTTGTGGCGCGAGAAATGTAGAGGCAAAACAGTCAGCGGGCTCAGCGCTGCAGCCTGCGAGAGGCAGAGCACAGCCGTTGTGTCGGGGTCAACACGGGCGGACCCCGTCGGTCAAGGTGGGCCCACCTGCCGTGCCCCGAGCTTACGAAGCACACCTCACTCCTCTGCTCTCCTCTTCATAAACACGGCACACTCCCTCTTCCTTCCTTTCGTGACAACCATTTGTCTATCTCCCACAGAGACTCATGGAGGTATGTGGTGATCATATTTGCTTATGCCATTTTACGCAGTCGCGGTTACCTGCTACCCTGGCTCTGCAATACACGTCCTCTTCCCTCCGTCGCTGCGTGCATCTGCATCCATAGTTTCGCTTGGTCGTCTTCAATTTCCGAGAAGCATTTTTTGCAGATGGCGATGATGGTGATCCCTCGATTTTTCTCTTGCATTCAGAGGGCCAGGACGAAGGGAAACGCCCGGGCCCGGCGAGTCCCGGCGTTCGGGGAGTGGAACCACAGCGGCGACAGCACCTGGACGCCGGCGGCCGCCACCACCCCGTTCTTCGACCTCGCCGCGGGGCAAAAACCGCCCGAAAAGGTATGCGCGCGTACGTATGCCAAACCCGAGCAGCACAGAACCTGTTGTCCACGTACGACTCGTATGAATACTCAAAAGCATCTTGCTTGCTTGGTGCTCAATGATCCTTACCGCAGGAGAGGAGGTCAGGAGGCGGTGGTGGCGCCGCGGAGGCGATGCGGCGCTCGGCGGAGGCGTACGGGAGAGGGAGGAGCAAGGTGGCCGACTCCGGAGACTGCGCGGCGAGGAAGCCCGGCCTCACGGTGGTGCCCAAAGCCGTCGACGACGACCTGTACCGCGTCCCGTCTGACGTATTCTACCAGAAGCCAGCAAGGGTGCGTAGTTCCCCGGTGCAAAGCCGTTTGGTTTCCGCTCTAGTACAGTAACAAGTTACTCCATTATCATAAGCGTCAGTATCTGAGTTTTTATTATTAATTTGTTGGGGTATTTTTTCAGTTCTTCTTAAATCATGTTTTTGATTTAAAGTGAGCGCACTAACACGCAGCAATGTTGTGATCCAACGCAGAGGCGTGGGCGCCTGAGGTTCTTGCTGATGGCCGGATGCTTCTTCTGCCAAGGAGGGACGAACACAGCGCAGTGACGGGATCCGGCGATCAGTACATGGCCGATAATTACCCTGCGCATTGCGGTCACGGGCTACGACACGCAGCTAATCCGGGCTCACGCTTCAGTGCTCGTACTAGGAGTATTTCTTTTCTTGCCCTGTACTGTATGCACAAATGTGTGAAACTTTTGGTAGTGCTACTGTTATGATCGATGGACGGCCGGCAAGACGACGTGCCTGCCTTGCTTGAAATTGTGTGCGTACGTGCGGCATGCTGTGCGTGTCCTGACTGTGGCACTCTCGAATGCCACTTATCCCGAATAGGCGGTCGAGGTGAACTGGCTAGTGAATGTTAAATCTAGTGTAACTATATTCAGAAATATTTGTGTTTTTCTTTGTGAAATGTTAACCCCACACGCTCTATGGTTTCGTGTGGTTGGTGCTGGCAGCCAACTAAAGTGCTGTTTGGTTCGTGCCATTCATGTAACATTCCAAAATTAGGTTATCAAATTATGGGCAATGCCAAATCAGAGGTTAGAAAATATTGTTTGGTTTGTAGCTTACGAACTCATGGACTCATGGTAATGCTATTTCAAAAAAAAACTCACGGTAGTGCTAAAATTTACTAACAAAAACTAACCTTTAGATTGCAACATTACCGATACTTTCTAACATTTTTGCCTATGACATGTAAGGATCCACATGTCATTAATTTTTTATTTTTCAAAATATAATTTGGTGAGATCTTATTTTGTAGATAAAATGTAAGATTCTAATGATGTAAATAAATCATAATTTAGATAATAATGTAAGTAATAAAGCTATTTAGAATAGCTAATCAAGAAAAATTGGACTTTGTGCAGACCATTGTGGTAATGCCACCTATCAACAATCCTCTCTCTCTCTCTCTCTCAAATGCGTAGGGGACATGTTGGCAACTACAAATCATAGGCTCTAACCAAATTTTCATTAGGCAACACCAACATTTGGTGGAAAACCAAATAAAGACCAAATGTTATGGACACAATAACTTTTGGAAAGGTTTTCATTGGTAACAATCCAAACGTACCCTAAAACTGCAAAAATTGCAGCGTTTCATTCACTTACACATATTTTGATCTATTTGTGTTTCATAAGGGTGCACTTGTACGGTTTCATATTCATTGAGTTTCTCCCGAAAACGATTCGCAAACTGAATCAAAATCACTTTGTAAATCATTTGGCTCATTTATTGAAACATTTCGGATTTCGTTAAAAGGAAAAGGAGTTGAATCAAAATCACTTTAACACTATCTTACCCATTTCACACTTATAATACTCTCTTCATCCTTAAAAAATGTCGTTCTAATATTTGTACCGGCAGAATAGTTGACGGGTGGTAGCCCCCTCGGGTATGGACGAGGGAGCGGAGGTCTCAAAGGTGGGGACCGACTATGCAAGCCACGACGAGGGGGCGGTGGGTGCAGGACAACCTCTAGGGAAAGCGAAGTGGAGGTTGTCAGCGTGTTGGCGGGCACCGCCAGCAGCAGCGGGCTCTGCTAGATGTCAAAGGTGGGGAGTTTGTCGACAGCCGGGGCAGACTATGAGGCCAGTGGGGGGAGGGGGCTTGTTGGGTGGGAGCAAAGGGGAGCTCCTCGGTAGGAGGCCAGTGGTGGATCCGTGGGACCTCGCTGGACATTGGGGCGACTGGGCTGCCAAAGCTAGAAGATGGGGGCGGAGTGCGGATGTCGACAGGCGGAAAGGTGATATGAAATGGCACTCTTTTGATGACTAATTTTGAATCCTTGGATGTTCTTTTTCAAGGATGGAGAGTTATGTGGTTTTGATCCGAAACACTTGAAGAATATCTTTTGGTTGTGATGCATGTTATTCACGTCAGAATCTATAATGTTTATTCTAGCTATTCTCACTCTGAATGTAAACCACACACTTACTACGATTTGGTTTCTGCAGAAAAAAAAAACTCCAGCATTGCGTCTGTTTCACGTATGCATCCCATTGCAATTCAAAAACACGCGCATGTGTGAAAAAAAAAAGAAGAGTTAGAAAAACACAATTAAGGCCCTCTTGATAGAGCTTCATGGATCTTATTCTCAGATAGAATAAAAAAGCTTTACCAAATACTGTTCTTAAAATAAGTGATTCTGTGAAGTGATTCTTTAAAATGAACTTAATAGTTAAAAACTGAAAAAATTAATTTCTTTTGATTCTTTGAAGCGAGTCTCTTTGATTCCAAGATTTTATCTTAGACCATCACTTCTAAAGATACTCACTTCTAGAAAAGCTATGCCAAAGGATGTCTAAGTGGAGCGCAAGCAGACATCCTTTTTTACCGTACGGAAAACACGATTAAGTTGGATCCAAAATGATAAACAGGTGTGTCGCTTACTGATCATATACAAACAGTTAATATCGTCACGAATTCTCCGTGGGATCCAGAGGTTCCCCGTTCCCGACCGTGGTCTGCGCATAGGCAGCAATATTCCTGTTGGCATCCGCGACATTTGTTACAGCCAATAGTCATTTCACGCTGCTGCTCTGCGTTCATCTCAGCCTTTGACACTGCCGTCCCTGCGGCGCTGCCGCCTGCTGGACACAGTGGAAGAAGAGGGCAACCTACCGCTGGTCCTGGCTTGTGTTAGTACATGGACGACGTCACTAAACCACTGCTGGCCACACGGCCTTCATCTTTCAAAGATAACCTCGTACTACTATTACATTCACACATCTATCCATAGTTTTGGAAACCGGTTTTTCCTCGGTTAAAAACCCGCCGGTTAATCGGTTTTACTACAGTGCTATATTCAGTTTTCGATCGAAAACCGAACCTAACCCTATACTGAACCAGATCGGTTTAATAAAAACCAAAAAACCAACCGATTTTTACCGGTTTTCAAAACCCTGCATCTATCTTGTCACACTGATCCCATATGTCATTGTTACGTGCATGAGAGATCATCGTGCATTGGCCGTTTATATTGAACTGAGAGTGCGAATAAATACATTGGTAAAAGAATATCTAGGTTACTGGTTTTTGTAGTGCTGAAAACAAAAGATGAAAAGCAATACTTCATCTGTTCTAAAATAATTTTATGGTTGAGTTTCATATCATTTATCTTTGATAAAAAAATTTATAAATTTAAAATATGAGCTTTATATTTTTAAATTAATCATAAAAATACTTTCATGAAATATATAATTTATATTATTAAAAGGAGCATTTGCTTTTCAGGCCCTCTTATTTGATATTGCTTATTTACTTTAAATTGCAAATTTAACCTCCATTTACTAAAAAGAATGCTCAAATAAGTAATATTTTGGGTCAAATTGCTTATTCAGACTCTAAAAGCAAGGTCAAATAAGTAAAATTGAAAAAATGAGGTTAAATTAGCTACTATTAAGCTTCAAATCATTAGTGACAAATTTGATTAAATCTGGAGTAAAATTATTCTGAAACATACGAAGTATTTTTTCAAGAAACCTAGAGTGCGCCATGGCTTCTTCGTGCATCGTGTCGCCACGTCGAGCAGTGTTGTGCCGTCGTGTCATCAAACCGTGACGCCCAAACATGGCCCATTGCAGGTCGTGTTTTTTTTTTTTTACCATTGCAGGTCGTGTTGCCGTCATATCTGCAGGTCTAAAGGCCCAAGTATCTTTCTTACTATTTTTTACAGAATTTAGAAACAAGTATTAATGTACCAAAACATAAACTTTATTAAGTACAAGTTTTGCATCTTAAAAATCTCTGTTTAGCCTAGTATGTCTGAGCCTTGAAAATTATTTGGGATTTCATTTATTGACCTTGCCAAAATTGCTCGAGCATTAGATTCCAGGTGTAAATTAGGGCTCCTTTGACAGAGCTCCCTGTGAAGTGATTATGTGGCTGAAAGTGATTCTTTTTTATTCTCTAGGATAAACTCTTAGAATCAGAATAGAGAATCACTTCAAATAATCAAGAGAAGCTACTTTTTTCCAGCTTCCAACGGTTTAATTTATTTCAGAGAATTACTTCACAAAATAACATAAGAATCACTTCTCTTAAAAAACACGTTTGGTAGAGCTCTCTTGATTCTGGCTGAAAATCAGAGCTAGGAGCTCTACTAAATGGGCTCTTACTATAGTTTCATGAGAAATTCTTTTCTCAACTTTAAAAAAGTCACTGCTTCTTTTTTTAAAACTTTTTTAACTTCTCGATAAAATATAAATTGAACTTGTAATGGATCATTTTTCAAGAGAAGTAAAATGGTCATTTCACTCGGATAGGAAAGAAGGAAATGAAAGATAAAATTTTATCTGGATAGAAAAATTCAAAATAAAAAAGCCAAGGAAACGGTGACCTTTTTAGGACCAAATAAAGGAATTCTTTCTAGTTTCATGTATGCAAAGTGGAATTACAGTACCCTCAACCCATTGGATAAATCAACTCACATACTGCATCCTAAAAATACAGCTAATGCGTGTATATAAGAAAACAAGCATGTCTAAATATACTAAAGGGTCATATGCCTGGTAGTTTAGCATCTAGTTCTTCGATTCGGCAAACATCAAATGGTGTAGGGACAAGAAGAATTTCTCCTTTCTATGCATGGTCTGTACCACATTTGTCATATACTCCCTTCAATTTTAAATATTGACACTGTTAACTTCTAACATCAATTCTGACCATTCATCTTATTCAAAAAAAAAACTGCTCAAATGTGTACAATTATCAGTTGTGTTTCAAATACCACTAAAGATAAAGCAAATTACAATAAAATATATTACATTTAATAAATGCTCGCCGAGGCTAGGTGGCAGAAACTCATTGTGTGCACGAACTCTAATATTCTTTGTTAAGTTATATTCAAGGGATAAATATTCATGAGCCACCTATCCAAATTACAATCAATTTTCTAAAAAAAATCAATGACATATAGACCCACATATCATACTAATGTACCCTAAATTTGGTACCAAATGTCTAGGCCATATTTTGGTAAAGGCCGAACTTGATAGCACCAAAATTTGATAATACTTACATATGTAACAAACCAAACAACCCTCTAAGCTTCTCATTGTGAAAGATTTCGGCTTTTTTGTTTCAGCTTTTCAGCTGGCTTTTCTAGTTAGAAAAGCTGAAAAGTCAGAAGCTGAAATAAATAAAGTTCTAAAAAGTTTGTTTTTCAAAAGCTGAGAAATAAGCTTATGATGAAATGAAGTAAAAGCTAAAAAGCACATTTTGAGCTGATTTTCTAGCTTTTGTTGTGTTGAGAAGCTAAAAATATATTAAAAAACTAACATTCAAATTTTATTAACCTATTTTTTAAACTAGCTATCAACCAACTTTTCTAAAAACACAAAAACAAAAGTCCAAACAAACAGATCCTTCGTAATATTTCCAATGTTCCGTACTTGATTAGCAGGCCGCATTCCGTTCAGTTTCTGATTTGCGGCCATAGCCCACGTCTCTATTCAGCTCCCGCTTCCATTTCCTCAAGTTTTGGGCCGTTCCCGGTTTCGATGGATGAACGAGAGGCCCAGAAAAGTTGAACCCTAAACTAGTGGTTGGCTGGTTGCTGTTCCGCGGCTCAATCACTTTCCCAGTTCCCAACTGCATCTGTTAGTAAAAAAAAAAATTCCCATCTGCATTGCACAACGACACGGCATGCGCCATATATACTGCGGTATCGGTTCGTGTTGCGCATGCGTGTACCACAAATAGTACTTGTATTTGTTCTGACGACGGAACTGACAGCTGGATAGATGGATGGATGGCACCGGTCGGCCAGCAGCCCCCCATCGTTTCCGTGTACTAGCAGCTGCAGGCACGGTTCAAAGGAAGGACACGGACGATTGAACGTCTCGTCTTTGACGCGTTGCGCCGGGAAAGGGGCGAGGAGAAGCATCCTTCTATGATGAGTGGGTGTCAGTGTCACCGTCGCTGACACAGTTCCGGTGTACTGCCAGTTTTCCCCTTCCGGGTTTTTCTGCGCGTCGATCGATCTCGCTGCGTGATCCCTGGCGCCCTCGCCGTGCGAGTTCGCGCCGATTGAAACTTTCTGTCGCGCTCTGTGTTCTCCAAGAGGTTAGGCCTCCAGAAAATTTTCTTATTTTCTCGCGCTCTGTGTTCTCTAAGCTTGTACCCTACTCCAGTTTATCCGTAGGATAAGACGCACGTATATCAAGCTTGATAAACCAACGGCAACTGTACAGAGAACGTTGCAGACCGCGCACGTCGCGTCGACCCGGCCGGAACATGCGCCGGGAGCCAAGGGTCCAGGGACAAGGCTCGTGCCCTGACCAGGCTGCCAGCCCGCCCATTCCTTCCGATTCCAAGCGGAGTGACCCGACGACGCTGCGCGCGGCGCTCTCACGTCGTCCTAGCCGCGCCCTACGCGACGGACGCCCACGCCGCTGCTGCGGTCAGCCCGACATGAGCCACAGTGGCTGCGAAAAATGGGCGCCCGCCCGGCACCGCCGCGCGCACCGGCAGTGCGCTCAGCACCGAAGGACGCACAGCTGCGCCTGTTGACCTGACCCTCTATCTACTGCTACGAGTAGGAGTACTACTACTGGGGGCCCACCGTACCATGGCCGCCGCCCGCCTGAACATGGCACGCGCGCTGCACGGCTGCCATCCATCGATCGCCTTCTGTGACTGTGAGACCACCGAACTTGCTCCACTGGATGGATGTTTCCACATGGAGAAACACAAACATTCCCACTCCACTCACGCTCCCAGCCTCCACCATGTATCCCCGCTCTATAAATACGACTCACGCGCTGCGGATTCAACCGACGCTAGTGCCCTCTGGCTCCTCCAACCACGCCCTCCGCCCGTCTTCTGCCACCGACCGACCTTCTGCGTCCTGGAAACTCCGCAGCCATGAAGGTTAGCAAGCTCGGGGAGCTCCACGCTCTGACCATCTGTGCCCGTCAATGCGTTGCGGGCGTCGCACTGCCTTGTCTGTGGCCTCTTCTTATGTGCGCATTCCTCTGGTTGTGTTCGTGAATGCAGAGGCAGGCGAGGGCGAGGCGGCAGCGCATCCCGGCGTTCGGAGAGTGGAACTACGGCTACGGCGGCGACTGGCCGGTCACACAGTACTTCGACTCCGCGGTGCAGGCCGGGCTCGTCATGGCGGTGCCCCCTTCGCCCATGCCCGTCAAAAAGGTGACCGAATCTCTGACGTTGCTTCCATGTCTCTCTCTTATAGCTTAATCTTAATCAAAATGTCTCGACGGGAATGGTGTTAATGCTTGTCGTCGTTGGATTTTGTTAATTCAATAATCATTGGTTCGTTAGCTTCTCAAAATATCATTCGCTAGACCAAGTTACCAAAGCAAGATTAGCATTGTACGGATGATGGCAGCCGTCGTGTTGTACCTTTCTAGTACTGGCAGCAAAGCGAAGTGTGCAATCAGAATCAGTTACTATCAACGTCAAAGCTCTGTCACTGAAAACTATACTAAAGTAGCGTTAAGAGACAGGGGACGAGTTAGTAGTACAAATGTGCTACTCCTCACATGATGAAATATGCTCGAGTCGTATTAGTTGGTCATCCAGTAATGATCGTGTTGTTGGTTTTGTGTGCCTTTATTATTAGGCTGTGAAGTGGAGTGACAGCGCCACACTGGATGACGAGAAGAAGCACAGGGTGGTGGTGGGGCTGGGCGAGCACGGGGCGGTCAAGAAGCAGGGGAAGCAGAGCAGGGTGGCTGACGCCGCGGCACACGCCGCGGACTACACCAGTGACAACGAGGCATGCCGGGTGGTCAAGGCCGTGGACCAGGACCTCTACGAGATCCCTCCTGATATGCTCTGCCACAAGCCGAGGGTAAAGCCTGCTCATCTAATTCCTAAACCTAACCAAACATGTTATTTACATGGTAGTATTAGGAGTTGTTTATAAGTACGTGTTTATCTATGTTAATAATCTTTTGTTTTCCCCTGCAGCAGAAGAAGCTGATGAGGAGCGTGTGGCTGGGCTGCCTGGGCCTCAGCTGCATCGCCTAGGGATCCACCACCGGCTTCCGTCTTGCCTCGGACGACCGCTCGCCACATGACGCCTTGTTTCGTGTGTCCCATAGTAGGTGTAGAAGTAAACAGTAGCGGCAGCTGAAAACCATGGCCATGATGATGTTGTCACACACGGTCCAAGCCTTCTTTATAATTTTGCCTTCTCTCACCACCGTCTCCCTCCCACCGGTGTCCGGTCGTCGTGCGCGCGTTCAACCAGAGACCCGACGCGACCCGGCGCCAGCCGTGTCCGGCAGCGTCATTTCCCCGTGCCCAAGGCCACTCGAGTGCCGCTTTTCCAGGACGCGCCACGGACCGGAAAAGCTGTGTTAGCAGCGAGAAAAAAGGAAAAGGTTGATGTAACCCCATAGTTTTTTGAAAGGAAACAGGGGAGACGGGGAAAAGCCTTGTCCCACGGCGGCCGGGACCTGTTCTGTTCAAGCGATGTGTTATATCCATCGCTCTGTCCTTTGTGTCGTGCTTAGGGCCTCTTTGTTTCAGGTATAGCTTATTGCGCCATGAGCGGGTCCGGTCCTCCTCTGGGGACTTGGGACTCCCTGACGGATCAAATCGCATTGGAGCACTCGGCCGTGGAACAGACGCTCTGATTTGTGACTTGATGTTGGTTGGTCGCCGTGACACCGGCTTTGTCGCGAACGTGCGTTAGTATTCGCATTTGTTAGTGTCGTTGTAGCGCCTCTAACATTGGCTAAATCATCTCTCAGCTCATTTACCGTCATTGGATTTCTCTTGTAGGCTGTATAGTCTTTGCCTCGTACGAGTACCCAGACGCCGTTTTTGTGGTTCCATTTGAACAGTCACACGTTGGACAGGATTTGGGGTGGCTGCGACGCTGTAAAAGTCATTCAACATGTGTACTTGCCTCAATGACCTGACTAAGCACGTCAGCATGACATGGTTTCTGGCCAGCAGTACATGGCAAAACCAAACCTGACAACATGTCTGAGAAAAATGAACTTTTCTGTAAATAATCGGACAGTAATTTTGATGTGACTAAATTTGTTTATGAAAAAGAGATTTTTTTTATTTAGCTCTAAAAAAGTCACCGTTTCTTTTTGAACTTTCTATCCATTTCTCCTTTCCGTTAGTTTACGTCACTGTTAATTTAAGGGTGAAATGATCATTTTACTTGAATTATCACAAGTTCAACTTGTATTTGTGATAATTTGATGGTGCACTATTTTTTAAAATAAAATCATAACATTATTAATTAACATATACTATATTTTAACATGAAATAGTGTTAATTTTTTTACAAATTCAAGTTCACACTGTAGTGGTTCATTTGTAGTGGTTCATTTTATGGAAAGGTAAAATGATTATTTGATCCTCTATTTAACACAGGTGCTTAAACTAACAGAAGGGTAAAGAAAAGAATGAAAGTTGAAATTTTGTTCAAATAGGAAAGTTCAAAACCAAAAAAATGTCAAGAAAAGAAGCAGTAACCTTTTTAGACAAAAAAGGAATTTTTTAATTTTTATATTTTTTCTTTAAAATTAAATTAATTTCTATGATTTTTTTAATGAAATTTCTACATTCCAATAGGACTTTTTTTATAAAAAAAATCGCAAGTCCTCCTATGAAGTAGCATGAGGTAGCAAACCATAATAACGGATTGTTTTCCTGCCCTGCTTTTCCAATCCTCTGATGTATGAAATTACGGGAATGGCAAAGGGCATCATATCATGCACTTATGCCATCTGTCGCAAGTATACTTGAGAACTGCTTTTTGTTGCTTCCTGGGTGTGTCTCTTCTATTTTGTTAGTACTAGGGCCTACCTTTTCACACATTTTGAGCGATTTAGGAAGAGATAGTTGCGAGGAGAAAAACTAATGCTTAGCAATGGTAAGGTCGGTCTAACCTTTTGTGCAAAAAGACAGTGCTCGTACAGATGAAATTTGCTTGTACGTGTTTGGTGCTGCCATAGCAAAAGTCGATGAGCAGAACAGTACTCAAATAAACTTCTCTCTTCATCGAAAAAAAAAGCTGCTCTTTCATTATCTGAATATCTATTGACGGGTATATATATAACAAAAATCTCCTATTTGTGGCAAAAACGTAATATAAAAGCTATAATTGAATTCTTAGTAGTATCACACGGAGCCATGTTAATTTCCTTTAAGTTTTCCATCATCCCCTAATGTATGAAATTGCGGAACGGTAAAGACTGAATACCACGATAGAACAACACATGATGCCATTGGTGGCAAAGCTCTTTACTGCTTCCATGGTGCCGTCTTCTTTTAGCTGCCTTTCGATCTTTTAAGGGTGGCCGTTGAAAAGCTAATGAGTAGCAATCCGAAAGCTTCTTTTAGTCCGTTGAGCAAGAGCCTTTTGACAAGGCTTCACGCTGAGGGAGTGGTGGTAATAGAAAATGAAGCTAATTTCCTAGTGGGTGCCACTAATTATCAGGTAATCTCTTGCATGAGTGTTCGTTGGTGTCATGGCACTCTGATTGCAGTGTTTGTGACTGGTCTTAATTATAACTCAATCAAATCGAGTATTGTTCTTCCCGGGGCTGATCCGGTTGATCGCTGAAGATTGAATAAACGTTAAAACATGTGCATTCAGTTGTGCAGATGTTTATATCGAATTTTCATTTTCACATCACATGGTTGTGTGTGCACTGCTGTTGCCATTCAAATCGTCGTGTTAATAGGCTGTTCTTCTTCACGTCTGAGGAAAAACAAAAACTGTGTTCTTTGCTCTCAGAAAGCAGCCTCTTTTCCAGCCGCATCTTCCGCTGAACATTCAGTTTCGTTGTGTTTCTATGCCGCCTCTGGCACTGTATTGGGCCCGCTAGCACTCAAAAGTCCTAGGTCTAGCTGCCATCAAACACTCAGTGTTCTCATCTCCGATCCTCTCCAAGATGCAGCTGTTGGGAACGGCATGCTCGCAGAGTTTACAGTGACCTAGATCCTGACTATCGATCTACTACTCGAATCCGTTTATATTGTCCGGTATCTAATCGATTGCGTTGCTCGGTCAAGTTTTGGCGCATTTACAGCCCCACCTTCGATTCCTGGAAGAAAAATGGGAGAAAAACCATTGATCTTTCACGTGTAAAATAATTAAGTTGACTCGAAAGCTGCAAACCGGACTAGTAGCTTGAATGTGAGTACTAGTACTAGGAGTAAAACGGAAGAAGATGCATGCTGGTCATAAATCAGGACCCTACTGTATCTCTAGTTATGAAACCGTTTGCTTTGGTTAATCAGTGGTGTCTGGTTTTCAGCTAATGGATCAAACAATAAGATAGAGGTTGACTGGCTGAATGCACTGACGGAACGTCTTGCTGGCCTAGGAGCTGCGAAACAATGCCTGTATCGTTTTCAGCTACTGGATCAAATACTAACGCGCTTCGAAACCTGTCGCCCTGCAGATCGAGCGCGCTGGGGCAGCAGATCTTTACATTTACATGAAATTCAACGCCGAACTGAAGGAGTATAGTAGAAGCTCCAGCGAGTGGCCGCATTAGTGCCTGACAGTCTGAGGAAAGGAGAGCAAGAAGAAACAGGTTTCGTTCCACTGCTTGCCCTCCCCATCGTAACTGGTGGAGTAAAATGACACCTTTTACTGCTGCTCGCCGGTGCACGCATTGGTACCATACCTTTCTCCGGTGTCGCCCGTGTAACCCGCAGGACCGACGTGACGGCGATGTGCCGTGTCGCTTGGACCGACTCGGTCGACTGCTCCCTTCTGTGCCGCGTCCTTCCCGGTGACAGCGAAAACCAGCCGTGTGGTAACCCTGCCTGAGTGCCTGGTCGCTAGTACAACTACCAATGCTTCTTCCTGTTCTCTCCTGGAGTACTATAGGACTAAAAAATTGGAAAGCTTGGAATAGCAGCGGTGCAGAAAGGTGGATGTAACCCGGGGCGCTGTCCGCCATGGCGTGCGACTGTGTGCCGGCCAGGTAGGGGCGCAAGAGGATGAGCATGGGAAAAGCCTTGTTCCACGGCTAGTTCGGGCGGGCGATGGGGCCGTCGGCATGAGAAAGATTACTCCAGATCGCTAAGAACACGGGTGATCTTGTGTGGCGCGGCGGTGCGCGAGACTTGGGCTTCTGGAGACTCACGAAGGAAGATGGTGGCCGCTCAGCGGGTTAGCGTCGCGTCGGGTCGCTTCGTCCGGGGACACAGGCGACATTTTCGGCCGCTCTACTCGAGAGGTGAAATCTGTGTCTTTGGGAAACGGGAAATTGTTGCGAGGGATCACAGAACGCGTGTCAATTTTTGTTACATGTGGCACACTCCATCTTGTAAAAATTAATAAAAGAGTTCTTTAGTTTTGCCCGGACGACGGTCTAATCCACTCTTTGACTAATAAAAAAAGAGATACTCTCTTTATATCTATAAATTTAAATCATTTTGGATAACGACACAATTTTTAAAGCATAACTTTAACTCTTATTTTAATATATATATATATATAAATATAATATGTATACTTTTGTGAAAATACTTTTTAAGACGAATCTAATCATATGGTTTTCATATTTTTAAACTTAACAATTTTAAATTATTCATAATTTATATTTTCAATGTTTAATCAAAATAATATCTAAACAATTTGAATTATGAGCACGAAAGATGTGGGCGCAGCAAGCTAGGAGTAGTAGCGGCAGAGGTGGTGATCACAAGCATCCAATAAGGTGCTGCACATTTTTTACCATGGGAGCAAGTTTCTCACTTTGAATGTCAGAAGGTCACTTGTTTGAAGATGGAGGGAACAATAATTGCTAGGCCATGTAGACCGCCGAGGACTTTTAATTGTACTCCCTCCATCTCATTATAAATGATGTTTTTAATTTTTTAAAATCAACTTTTGATCATTCGTTTTATTTAAAAAAATTATAAAATACAAAAATAAATAAATCAAGTTTAAAAATACTTTTAATAATAAATTATTTCATAATAAAATAAATACTCCTATTTCATAAATTTTTTGAATAAAATGAACGATCAAAAATTAATTTTAAAAAGTCAAAAAACGTTACTTATAGTGGGACGGAAGGAGTAATGTGTATACTAGTGTTTGAACAAGCTTTTTTTAATAGGGTTTGAACAATGGTACCAGCCTCATCTTGCACCAGATGATCCTGGATACTTTGGGTGCTTATAAACTGTTACTTGGATCAAATCAACTTATCGGAGACTTAGGACGGGCTTATATAAGGTTCGTATGTGGTAAGAATATTATTATTTCACTGAGATGACGCACCGATACATGGGGATAAAGTAGCGCTACCGTTCCGTCAAGCTCAGGTAGCTCTGCTAATTACTTGTGGTTCGGTATAACTATTTAATATTAGTTGCTACATGATAATTAGCTATGACAATTAATTATTAATATTAATTAGTGATGTTTTATGATAACATGGGTTATGATTACTAATACTACCTCCGTTCCAAGATATAAGCATCTCAAGGTTTAGTTAAAGTCAAATTCTTTTAACTTTGACTAATAATATCTTAAAAACTAAATAATTTCTAATATAAAGAGTTATATATTATAAAATTTTTTCATGATAAATTTAGTAATATAATTTATATACAATGAAATATTGTTAATTTTTCATTAGTAATGGTGAGTTAAAAATGTGTCACTTCAATCAAAGCTAGAAATGCTTATATTTTGAAAAGGAGGGAATAGTCAGTAAGGATTAGTATTAATTATTAATATTTTTTCATTGAAGTATGATTATTTTCAAAAAGGGGAAAAATTCCTTATCACCCCATCAAAAAAGCTTCAAGTTTATTATCACCCACTCAAATTTTTAAATTTCCTTCCACCAATGTTAATTCTTTCCTTATTAAACACTTATCCATTTTGAGGTTAAAAAGGACTTATTTTGCCCCTTACCGTTTTTACTAAGTTTTCATGTTACCTACTCCTTCCGTTCATAATTACTCTATAAATCTTTCTAACTTAAGTGTAAAAATTAAGGAGAAGTGAAAAAGTATGGTGCATAAAAAATGAAGAAGAAAGATAGAGATAGAGATTTAGTGAGAAGAGAAAAAGTGTATGGGAAAGAAAGAAAGATGTATTGAAATGTGAGAATTACATATATTGGTGAACAAAATTTAAATTGTTCAAATTAAATTTAAATTTTTAATTTAAATGAAATTTGTTTCTTGTGAAAAGTTTTGAAGTCCACAAAGTTTCATATTTTTTTTGAACTCAAAAACCATGGCGGTTCAATTAAAGAGCAACAATGCACCTGAGAAGAGAAATAAGGAACAAAAAAATGTAAAATGAACAGGGCCCACATGTCAGTAGTACCACTGCTCACCGACTAAATAATGAGAAAACTTAATAAAAAATGATATAGGGGCAAACAAGTTTTTTAAACAAAAAATGACAGGAGTGGTGAATAAGCAAAGAAAAATAACATTAATAGTTGAAAAGAAAATTGAATTTTAAATGGGTAATAATGAACTTTAAGTTTGATAAAGAATTTGCCCTTAAAAAGCCATGTTTCCTATACTAGTAAAAACTATTCGAAAAATGAAAAAATGCACTGTTTAGAAACCGATTGCCACTCCATATGTAAAGCCCATTCAAATCGACCCACGTGCCAGCCCAGTTGAGCGTCAAGGTCCAGATCAGGTGTCACATACACGAACTGGTCGGCTCGGTTCCTCTTTGTAATGGAAAAAATGGTCGGCTCGGTTCCCCGCGTGGAATAAACTAGTGTTTTCCCTTCCCGCGCCCAACTCCGGCCAGGTCGCCGCGCACTCGTCCCCTCCACTTCTCAGACTGCCGAGTGCCGAGCACAACCCTTCTCAGCCACCCGCCCTGCAGATGTGCGGCCGGGCACGTTGCACCCTCACCGTGGCCCAGGCTGCAAGGGCCTTCGGCTTCCCCACCGCCTCTGCTGGCGGCGGCGGCGGCGGCGGAGACGTCCCCGCCGTGCCGACGCTCCATATCGACCGGTAGGATGAACCTTGTAGAAACGGGGATTCTTCACCTTGGCGGTCTAGCAGTATGTCCTCATGCTTGCGAGGCTTTGGTTTTGGGGGCGCAGGTTCCGGCCATCTTACAACGTGTCCCCGGGAGCGTATCTGCCGGTGGGCACCGTGCGGGCGCGGCCAGCGGTCGGTGCCGACGGAGGAGGAGGCACTGAAGAGGTGGGCCCGGTGATCCAGTGCATGAAGTGGGGGCTCGTGCCCAGCTTCACCGGCAAGACGGAGAAGCCCGACCATTTCAGAATGGTATGCATGGTCCAATTGTTTGGCTTCACTCGTAACTTGCTGGTATCTTTTTCCCATGAGTGGATGATACTTTGTGCTAATCTTTGATATGTTGATAGATTAATAGGGGTAGCAAAATGAAGATGAGAATCTGTGTCAATGGATTAATTCGTTGGGGCCATTGTTGGATTAGATTTGTACAGAAGCATTATTGTGAAGAATGTTAATGCATATTTAGACCGGTGAAGTATTCATAAATGGTTAAAGGGGGCTTTATTACATTGATTATTGATTCATTTGATTTTGTGCAACAAGTGGTCTTTTGTTGGCCCGCAGATATTTGATTGTTATTTATCAATTGTTTCCATTCATTCTTTTTTTTTATATAAAAAATATTGTGTCCTTCCTTAAAAGTTGGATTACTATAAAAATAAATGGATAAAGCAAGTTTATGGGATTGCTAGGCCAATTTATCTATAAAAGTTAAAGGTGTATGTTATCATTTTACATTCTATTCTATCTATCACACAAGACTGGTTAAAAGATTGTGTGAACCACTGAATTTTCTCGCAAATAAAGTAATATTAACATACTCCTTCCGTCCCAATTTATAAGTCATTCTGGATTCCTCTACTTTTCTCAAATTATAATTTGTTCTCGCTTCCCAATACTATTTCTCTCTTCCCAATATTTCTTCATCTCTATCTATCCTCTTTTCTGTACATCCCATCTTTTTACTTTTCCTTAATTCCTTCCTATGCCCAGACTCCAAACGCCTTATAAATTTGGATGGAGGGAGTATTATAAAATTGTGTTTGTTGAGTATGGAAGATTTCTCTGTGGTAGCTGGATTTTAAAGTTGTATTTTTTGCTGATTGCTGCTAGGAGTCGTCATTTCCTCTTACTGCATCCCTTGCATGACCGCGCATTTTTTCTCATGCCTTTCTTATTTCTAGAATTGGCTGGATCCGCGGTAGGGCCCCAAGCTGTTGATTCTGCAGAAATTGCAGGATATGGGACTGCTGAACTAGCTGTAGTCGGACTGTATAACTAACCTCATGGCATTTGCAGCTGCTGTCTGCCAGTTATGGGAAGTGAGAACAACAAAGAATTGTTAATGCTCGCTATCTGGAATTGGTGAATTTATTGCATTTAGGGTGTGAAAAAAGAATGATACAAATAAATCACCTGCCAAATAAAATGTATAGATGGCAAACTATAAAAATCTAATGTTAAATGTCACAGAGTAATAAGTAGAAATAAAACTTATGTGAGTTAAAACTACCCGTAGAAGCTGTAATTCTTGTCTTATCACATGGATTTGCGTAGCACTCAGCTGACTCTCCTCAGATGAGCACTGAGCTTATTTATATTCATAGTTCATTTTCTTTGCCAATTTAATTGTTTTTTCCTGCAGTTCAATGCCAGATCAGAGTCTGTAAAAGAAAAGGCTTCCTTCCGGCGACTAATCCCAAAGAATAGATGTCTTGTTGCAGTAGAAGGGTATGGAAACATGGTTGATTATTAAACTTGTGACTTCATAATATACAGCCATATCTTCTGGTCTGCATCTCCGTCCATTCGTCCCTTCCCTCCCAACCTGCATCTACTGATGTTCTTGATCTGAAAATTTGAAAGTCTTGGCATTTATATATTTTTTATTCATTTGCTTACAAATATCTTAAAATAACCCAAACTTGTTATGTTGAATATCTATTAAATTTGAAGAACAGTATAAGACTTCTTGTTGTTAAAGAACATTATAGCATTGTCAATTACCTGAGAATGCATTTTCGCACTGCTCTCTT
The DNA here is from genome assembly GCA_001602275.1 of Zoysia japonica. Lineage (NCBI taxonomy): Eukaryota > Viridiplantae > Streptophyta > Magnoliopsida > Poales > Poaceae > Zoysia > Zoysia japonica. Next base: position 732,644 of record BCLF01000114.1, on the reverse strand, counting down.
CTACTTGCAACATTTCTGGTTGATTCTTCTTGTTATGTATGTCGTGACGTTGTCATGCTTGACTATAAATGGTAACAATGAAATAGTTAGAGTGCAGAAGACTAGGTCATCTTGGGGAACGTAAGTTTGCTGTTTTGGTTGGGTTGCTATGGGATGCTGCATGGTTTTTTGACTAGGCGTTGTGAGGGTGGTTGTTGCAACAGGACACCCAGGGCCGCAAAAATCATGGACATACAATCCTCTATCTTAAAGTGTAAGTGAATCGACCAGCTTTCCCCATTAGGTTAGCCTGTGGGGTCTAATTGGTTAGTGCATAGCATATAAACATATGATTAGAGCAAAAGGTCTCGAGATCGAATCCTAGCAGACGCGTTCTATTAAAAATAAATTGCAGCACACTTGTATTCCACGTCTAAGATGAGTGGGAGTGTTGCATAAGTAGTTTTCCCACCTCTCCAGATCAGAATATGATTTGGTGGAACTGGTCGATGGAAGGCCCTATTTTTTTTTTCTCCGGGGGGGGGGGGGGGGGGGGGGGGGGGG
>BCLF01000114.1:677070-732096 GCA_001602275.1 Zoysia japonica | reverse complement strand
GGGGGGGGGGGGGGGGTGTGAGCTGAGAATCAGCTGTGTGAATAATCTGCTTATTGGAAAAGAGTATTGTTTTGTAACCATGATTTTTTAATTGTAGACTGTCTGTTTTTAGTGCATAATGACAAATGCCCTTGAACCCTTTCATGACTTGATTAATTGCTAAGTAAGCATTGATGTGTCAGTTTTAATTATTTTGATCTTTTGGGATTGAAATTATTTTATTTAAACAAAATAACACAATCGTGCATGTATACAAATGGATCCCTGAGCTGCTGAAACAAAAAGGGAGGAAATTTTATGCTTGCAAAAGCTATACAACGGTGAAGTGCCAATTTCATACAACAGATCCAGAATACTACTCCCTCCGTTCCCATTTAGTTGTCGTTTTAGGTGTGGGCACGAAGATTAAGGATGGTGGAAAAGGTGGGATGCGCTGAAAACGAGGAGAGAGATAGAGATATGGATGTATTGGGAATAGAGAAAAGTGTATTGGGAAGCGAGAATGAAGTAAAAGGGAAAACTTGTGAACTATAGGATGACAAGTAATTGGGGACGAAGGGAGTAGCTGTGTAATCCAATCTGCATATCAAACTTTAGCAGATTGATCACCTTTGAGCCTTTGAGAAGGATTTGGAAATTATGGGCTTTCATGAATTGCAAGATTTTTTTGTGGCTGGCAATCTGCAATAGATGGTGGATTGTTGACCATCTTGCAAAGCGTGGTCTGCGCACACCCTGAGACTGAAAGATGGTGCATTTTATATGAGAAGAATACTATTGATTGTTCTTGATGATCTCCCCAGAAGTACATTTTCATCCTTTTATCTGAATTAAGCACTGTTAACTTATTTGACTTCTAGCTTGATATGAATATATCCTGAATATTTTGCTAAAAAAACCCTGAATAAGGATGTCAACAAACCATACTAACTTTTTCGTATTGTTACGATCCAACAAAACATGAACATTCTTAAAAGAAAGACATGAACATTATTTGCTAGAATATCCTGTCTGGCAGCCCTCCTTGGATGGATTCTGGTGCATTTGTGCTAATATCCTGCTACAATCTTTGTGCTGTCCTAATTGTCTTTATCTTACTTTCCTGTGCCTGCCTAGAACATGTTTTGTTGTAGTAACATCCAAGAATGATCATGTGAAATCTTTTTTACTAAATTATGTTAACCCAGTCTCAGCCCTTGATTTACTGGACTCATATACCCTCTACCTCCCTACTTCCCCCAAAACATGTCAAGATTCATCTTATGTTATGGCACGGCGCTGGGGGCCTCAGCCCACGGTACAAGGTGGACCTATAGTCTCTACTTCTACCTTGCCTTCCACAAGTGATGACTGACTACCTTTTATAGCCTAGGTGCCGAATAATCCAACTCCTAATCCAAATAGGAAAATATAACTAACAGATCTTATCTGCTAGCAACCCCTAACAAACTCTAACAGATGTGTTGTGGTCACCACACGTCTTATGTTTCAGGCACATGGTGGTCCTTCCCGTTTGTTTTATTATTACATAGCACACTTGCTTAGAGCCAGCAGGGGAAATTTGATTATCCTTTTCTTTTGGTGTATTGGTTTTTAGATCATGAATCTTCAACTTGTAAACTGATTGTGTTGTGCTTTGTTTATCCTTTTTGCACATGGATATACCTAGATTTTGATAATGAAAAAAACAGCCTTCGAGTATTATATGGACTGACCATCAACCTCTTGTTATGGGTTCAGGTTCTTTGAGTGGAAAAAGAATGGATCAAAAAAGCAGCCATACTACATACATTTTCAAGATCATAGGCCTCTTGTATTTGCAGCCCTTTATGATACATGGACAAATTCAGAAGGTTAGGATGCTTTCCTTTCAGTTTGTGCTCCAATTCTCATTCTTAGTTTTCACAAAATACTTCTCAATATCATGAATATTCCAATATCTATATCAAAATTAAGACACTAGTCAAAAATACAATAGTTCCATCTACACTGTTGCCCCCACTTTAACATACTTTTTTTTTTCTGCACATATTTTATTCAGCAAACTTCAGGGTGGCAAATTTGTTGCAGTTGAATTATGTCACCCTCCCTATTGTTGATAATTCTTTCTTTGAATACTAATATAATCCACACTATGCCTCAGGAGAGACCATATACACATTTACTATTTTGACTACCCGTGCGTCAACTTCTCTGAAGTGGCTTCATGGTTAGTGATATATTTTTGACTCCAATACTCAGAATTACATAATTGATTATTCATGTTTTAGGATGTAGCTATTATTTTTGTGTTGTACCAAGTTATCCTGTTTATCTTGTACAGTTCTCTGCAGTATCCTCATGGTTCATGGGGTAACTAGAATGTTAATTTGGATATGTTTTATGCTTGTTAGTTCTGTGCTTTTTTCCTCGAACACGTAGGAGAGCTTCATATCATTATATTAAGAAGGAAAAAGGGTAAGAACCTGCACAATACGTAACCACACCATTTGGTTATCGTAGTATTTTGCGTGACAAGAAATCCTGCCTTTTAATGTCTTTCAAGCACCATTACTTATGGTGTGTCTTACATACGGATAAATTATAGCCTATAGGGGGTCAAATGAATAGATACGTAGTCTGTCACGATTATTGTGAATGGTACTGCTTATAGTAAGCAACTATTCTGTTTTGTTCATGTTTTACTCTTCTGTAGTTTTCATAGTATTTATGCTGTCAATATTTTATCTGCTCTTCAGTTTAGTTCAGCTGATTTCGGCCCTGTTTGTTTCCACTAGAGGTTTTAGGATTCTGATTCTAGTAGTGCTACATACTGATAAATTATAGCCTATAGGGGGTCAAATGAATAGATACCTGGTCTGTCATGATTATTGTGAATGGTACTGCTTATAGTAAGCAACTATTCTGTTTTGTGCATGTTTTACTCTTCTGTAGTTCTCATAGTATTTATGCTGTCAATATTTTATCTGCTTTTCAGTTTAATTTAGCTGATTTCGGCCTTGTTTGTTTCCACTAGAGATTTTAGGATTCTGATTCTAGTAGTGCTAGTGCAAACAAACATCCCCGATTTTAGGATTCTACTAGCTGAACCCCCCAAATTCCAGAATCACACAATCTATTCTCTCCTAGTTTTTGCTAGATTTTGTCTCACACAACACAATTTCTAGTCCACAATCTTATAATCTACCTGTTTGTTTCAGATTTTGTATCACAGCTCGTATAGATTTTCACAATCCAATGGATTCTCATAATCTGTAGTGGAAACAAACAGGGCCTTCATATCTTATTATGTACTCTTTTGGGAATATAAATCAATATTGGCAAAAAGAATTCCCTCTTTTGTATGATAATTATTCACAGATAATGTTCTTATATAATGGAAATCGGTAGCTACACTGCTTGCTACTCCCTCCGTCCCCAATTACTTGTCATTCTAGAGTTCACAAGTTTTCCCTTTTTACTTGTCATTCTCGCTTCCCAATACACTTTTCTCTATTCCCAATACATCCCTATCTCTATCTCTCTGCTCGTTTTCAGCACATCCTAACTTTTTCATCATCTTTAATCCCCGTGCCCACATCTAAAACAACAAGTAAAAGGGGACGGAGGGAGTACTTTATTGCTAGGTTAATATGGTTTTATTTAATAGCAAGCATATGAGCTTTGTTGCAGATCGAATGCCTGTTATCTTAGGCAATAAGGACTATGTCAGTGCTTGGTTAAATGATGCTTCTATTAACCTTGAACAAATGACTGCACCCTATGAAGGAGCTGATCTGGTAAGTCCTCACTATGCACCTTGTTATCAGTACATTCATTACCTTAATACCTTCTTAATGGATGCTATTTCACGCACACACAATTTGTCAGTTTACACTGTATAAAGATGCAGATTCAGAGTTAACGAAACTAGGACATCTGTTAACATTTATTCTAGTTTCATCAAACTAGTAGCACAATTGTTTATGTCGCAATTTCAATAATGCAATTTAATTGGTGGATTTTTCTGTAGGTTTCGTACCCAGTGACATCAGCCATGGGCAAAACATCTTTTGACGGTCCAGAGTGCATCAAAGAGGTAAAGCACCTCTGCGAAAGCATATGTCTAGATAGATAATGCTGAGTATGGGGGAAGTCTTAAAATTTTTGGCTGAATCATTTTATATCATAATCAGAATTCGTTTAGAACAAGGAAATCTAATTAGTGTGGGGATACATACGTGACAGATCATGTGGTTGTGCAAGCACCAAGCGGATCTGCTGAGGTAAGCTAAGAGGCTGTGCAAAGTCGTGATGGGCTTGCAGGCTATGCTATCAAGCTCAGCTGGCAAATGTGGCAAGCTACATGCTGCTTAAATGTCTCGCTAACAGCCCACAAAAAGGCCTGCCCCATCCTGTCTACATTCATATGTAATAACTAGGGGTGGCAGCGGGCCGAGAATTCTGATTTAGGCTAGTCAAAAGTGGGGCGATAAAAATAATTTTAGCAAAAATTTTGACTGAAATTTGAAAAAGATTGATATGGGCTGTAAAAAGGGCCTGTGAGCTGTGCCCCTAAGACCCCTAATTATAGCGGACGGATATGTAGCTGATACTGCAGCCAAAATGTCATATGTTGAATGCTTTGCTAGTTCTGATGATCTTCATGTGGTTACATCTAAATCCAGTTCTGCTGCTGCACCGTGAACATCCATTGGCTTTGAAAAATCTATTGGCAATAAAAAAATACTTCAGTTCTTATTAATGGTCCATTGGTTTTTTCCCATATATCTGCCACAAAAAATGAATGTATCTTAGATGTGAAAAGACAACTATTGATATCCTCAAAATTAGCTGGCATTTGAAATGTTTTATGCATGAGGATCACTATTCCGAGTAAAGTTTCTCCAGTTGCCCTGTTATCGTCGCTACATTGTTGTTAATTGTGCAAAGTTAAGCTTTGATGACAATCCTTGTATTTTACAAAGCAACAGTACATAGTACACTTCTGTTGACATCTTTCTCATTTCAGGTGTCATTAGGACTTAGTGAAAAGCCTATTTCAAAATTCTTCACCAAGAAATCTACTGACCATAATCAACCAGTGAAGCTCGAGGAGACATCACAGGAATCTGCAGAAACAAATGCTCCCAGAGGAGCAAAAGTAGAGTGTCAATCTGTGGAAATCATGCAACAACAGCCTGGAGATAAGCGTACTACATGGAATACAGTTAAGAATGAACTTGTGACAATGGAGCCCCAAGTTCTCAAAAAAACTCGTAGCATTAGGCACGAAGATGTCACTTCGGGTGATTTGCATGCCGTGAGTCCCAAGAGAAAGATTGAGGACACTGAAGTTAATCTAGATACAAAGATGGAGAATAGTGGCCGGTGGCCCTCCCGGCCTATGAAGAAGGGTTCAAAATCTGCTTCAGAAGGACAGTCGTCGCTGCTTTCATACTTTGCTAAAAAATAGCTTGGCAAGAAGCTGTCGTGAACTTCGATGTAGTTGTGGTACTATAACCGAAATCTACATAGCACCTATCTTTTGTACAAAAGTCCTTGCGAATGCTGAGCTCGAGACTAATGGAACTCTTGCGCTCCAAACGTCCACTGAAGAACGACACCGTTCTAGCATTCAAATTTTGGGGTTCATTATAATAATTTTGCTATTCTAAATCAATATCATTTAGTTATATATCAGATTTGTATCATATTATTTAGATAAGCATTTATCCAGATTCATAGATGTTATGAATTTGGACATCTAGAAATATAGCAAGAGTGTTACTGTATGTATTTTGGAATGGAGAGTACTCGTAACACCAATAATGTCAGATTGCAACTAGCGTGGAGGAAAGTGCAGGCTGTCAATGAAATTCTACCAAAAATTTGGTTTATGTCCTAAAAATCAATCAAACACTTTTTAACTTGAATCATTAAGATTAAACACACCAGTTAGTGATGAATTAGTCTTAAAAGTGATCCAAATGATGAATTCAGTGAGTGGAAGCAAAATCGAAAGAACCTAACTCAAGGACTTTAAGCTACCGAACAGTGCGGTGATGTGTCTGGACTATCCGGCAAAGGGTCTCTGGAATGCCATCGGATACTCTGACATTGCTGTACGCAATAAAAAAAAAGCACGAAAGCCAGATTAAATGACCTCCAAAAATCAAGAAATTTGGACTGTAGCTTCCTCAGGACATCACAAAGCTATTCCAACAAGAATCACTCAAAAAGTTCAACAAATGAGAGAGAAATTCAGATCTTGGGGCAAGAATTAGGTTTTGAGCAAAACTGGGGAAATCAATGAAATTGAAGATGCTCGTGCCATGAATTCGAATAAGGATCAATATGAAAAGGTTCTAGCATATCATAGAAACATGAAACCTCAAGAAATCCACCAACTCCGAGATTTCCTGAAAAAGCTCAAAAAAACTGAAGAAGGGGAGGGGAAATGATAGACGGGAGAATACGTAGATGCACTGATCAAAGATTATTCGTACATATATAGGCGTTGCTATCCTTCCGATGCAGCTTATGGAAACAATATCCAGCAGAATAGGAAGGAAGTCAACCGTTATCCCAACTCCCCTAACAGAAAGCTACGCACATCCAGGATGTGCGGTGCATATCCTGCATGCACAGGAAACAAACCGAGAGAATAAAATCCGCTCGTTTTGTTAGTATAACACCCCTGCAGTCAGCGTGGCTAGCCGCAGCGATGAACGTTCAGATTGGAGCGAAATTCAGTGAAAATCGAAGAAGGCAGTCCCTTCGTGAAGATCTCGGCATACTGAAATGATGTCGGAACATGCAGCACACGAACAGCACCAGCAGCAACTCACTCACGGACAAAGTGAAGATCAATCTCGATGTGTTTGGTGCGCTGATGTTGCGCCGGGTTCGTCAAGAGATACACTGCACTGATGTTGTCACAATAAACAAGTGTGGCACGATGAAGAGGGAGATATAGCTCCAGAAGTAACTGGCGAATCCAGGAGGTCTCGGCAACTGTATTAACAACATCACGATACTCAGCCTCTGCACTGGAACGTGACACCGTGGGCTGGCGCTTAGAAGACTAGGATACCAAGTTGGCCCCAAGGAACACAGCAAATCTGGAAGTGGAACGATGAGTGTTGGAGCAACCTGCCCAGTCTTCACCCGAGTAGGCAACCAATGTGGACATGTCACTTCAACGGAGCTGCAATCCGTTATCCAAGGTGCCGTGTAGGTAGCGGAGTATACTCTTAATTAAAGCTTAGTGGGGCTCCCTAGGATCATGCATGTGAAGACACACCAATTGAACCACATATGCAATATCTGAACGGGTACATGTGAGATATTGTAATGCCCCAGCAAGTCCACGATAGTGTGTTGGGTCAGCAACTGGTGGTCCAGCTCTGGCAGACGCTTTGGCAGAGGTGTCCACTGGTGTAGAGCAGGGTTTATAATATGACATACCAGCACGATCAAGAACTTCAAGAATGTACTGCCGCTGCGAGAGGAAGAAACCATCATCCGAGCGAATGACAGATAGTCCAAGAAAGCGATGCAAATCACCTAGATGCTTCATAGAGAATTCCTTCTGAAGTACAGTGATAACGTGGCGAACAAACTAATCTGAGGATGCTGTTAGCACAATATCATCGACATAGAGAAGCAAGTAAGCTGTGGCAGCACCGTTCTGATAAATAAAAAGAGAAGTATCCGACCGAGCACTCACAAATCCAAGGAGAGAATGTTAGTGGCAAACCGACTATACCAGGCACGAGGAGCATGCTTCAGACTATAAAAGGATTTGTTGAGTTGACAGACAAAAATCTGGGTGAGCACTGTCACTCTCTCCTCCAAGGAGCTGTGTAAGAAAGCTGTTCTTCACATCAAGTTGGTGAACGGGCCAATTATGAGAGAGAGCAACTATGAGTACCGTACGGATGGTCGCTGGTTTGACCATTGAACTAAAAGTCTAATCAAAATCAATCTCTGGTCGCTGTGTGAATCCTCGGAGTACCTATCGTGCCTTGTATCTCTCCAAAGAACCACCAGGACAAAATTTGTGACGATACACTCATTTACCTATTACAATGTTCACCCCTTGAGGACGTGGAACTAAATCCCACGTATTGTTGGCGAGTAGTGCAGAGAACTCCTCTGTCATAGCATCCCTCAAATTCTGATCTGCCAAAGCCCCTCGATAGGACTCCTCGATAGGACTTCAGCAGTGGAGATAATGGTGCAGCATGGAGGTCGAAGGGGAGCTTTGGTTGGTGAAAGCCGCGCTTGCTGCGTGTCACCATGCTGTGGTCGTTGTGTGTAGGAACAAGAGGGACAGCATTAGCAGGCAGCGGGCACATCACAGGGCCGCTGCTGGCCTCCACATTGGATTGAACATCCAACGCATGGTGTAGGGGCACCACGGCCTCTGTTGGCAGGCATCCAGACGGTGCCACAGGTGGCACCAGCGGCGGATATAGAATTTAACTTGGAGGGGTGCTAAGCTTCTTATTAAGTATCTAAATAAGCTTTTTAGCATGTAATTTATTAACCTTAGCATATAAAATTAGTAGGAAATCTGAGCAAAGGGGGTGCTGTAGCGGGGGCAGCACCCCCCTGGATCCGCCCTTGGGTGGCACGCATCCAGACAACTGGTTAGATATGAGGCTAGATGAAAGCCCGTCAGGAGCCAGTCGGGTGACTGGTGTCCAGTGAGTAGTCGTTTCCTGGTTAGGCGAGATGGCAGAAGATCCTGAGCAGCGATCTGCTACCTAGGCGACCCCTCTGGCAACAACCTGCTGCAAAGAAACAACAGGGGCAGAGGAGTTGTGAGAACCTGAAATAAAAACAGGACTGATCGGTGCAACAGGGTTAGTATCAAACTCCGATAAGAAATCAAAGTTGGAAGAAGGTGTGGTAGAGACCTCGGAGAAAGGGAATGAGAACTCATCGAATATGACATGGCGGGAGATGATGAGGTGATTAGTAGAAAGATCAAGGCAACGATACTTTTGTGCTCAGAGGGGTACCCGAGAAAAACACAGGTGGTGGAACGAGGAGCTAGCTTGTGATCAGCAGTCGCGGAGAGATTGGGGTAACAATGTCACACCCGGTTTTAAAATCAAAACCAAGTGACTCTTTATGTGTGCTCAGAAATCAAGTTTCACACATAAAGTGACTTCATTAATGGTAAAACAGAATAATGTCACGATTAAAGAGAAAAGAAAACGATTAGCGAATGCAGCGGAAAAGAAAATCAAGCATAGTGTAGCTTCCACATGCAGTCGACCGGAGAGGCGGCAAGCCTAGACTTCCTCTTGTGTCTTCAATGTCCTCTTAAACTTTTTTTTTTCAACTGAGCAGTATTTATAAAGGCAAGGTTGAGTACGAGATGAACTCAGCAAGTGTGGGAACAGATGACATGTGACAACAAGTAAGGCAAAGGCAATATAGGATTCGTTTGCATAAAAACTCACAATAGATACTTCCTATTAAGCACCTATTTACTAAGTAAAAGGCATAGAACACCTATAAACCAACATGCCTACAGCCTACCCAACATAAAAACCAATTACAATCTCCCACTGTGATCACCAGTCAAAACATACCAAAATCCCATTAATCATGTGAGGGTCCATGCAATGCTCGTGACTATGAGCATAACTATCCTGACAATTTTAACTCTGCAGAGTCTGTACACATTCCTCACGAGAAGTGATTTCATCCCTGGTTTCCAGGTGGACTAAAAAATCTCCATTACGCCTGTGCCAGCTGTGCACTCGCACACTTCCTTTAGTGTGAGGGACAAGAGATCACTTTAAGGTTTTTTTATGGCTTCCACCAGCTTGTACGTGCCCACTGACGTTTCACCCCTTAAAAAATTAACCGTAACTCGAGACGCCCCCTCTTGTGCCAAATGGTTCTCGGGAGTACACACTCCCTTTCTCACACATCTCGTTCCAGATGGATCCAGGCCCAACCGGCTTTTCCCGCTCCACCAGCTGGCACGTACAGAACTAGTCTCCACCACTTACTACGCAAGGACGCACCCATATTTGGCTTGTGGTTGTAAGGTTGCACATGGGTGGTCGCTCCACGGACCGGTCCTTAGATTTGGAAAGATAACATACCAAAGGAAAGTGTCGGTAACCCCGCACACAGTCCTACACCAACCATATTACTCAAATCACTAATCTCAATGTTGCTATTAAATAACCCATTAATCCTCGTGAAGCAAGTATAATAATGATAATCCATTTAAGATCACCCATCTTGACAACACCAAGCTAAGTATGTGATCTACCCAAACAAAAAGGTAAACTAGTGCGACAAGACATAATAAGAAAAGACAGGTAATCCTAAGAAAAGGTGCACAATCAATTTGACACAAGCATGCAATCACAAGATAGGGATTTTACAAAGTAAGCACAAGATGATCAAAGACACTTGCCTTTGTAATATTATTGCTGCTCAATAATCTTGGAGTCTTGATCTGAAAGTCTTCGTGGTGTGGATCTAAGCGTAGTTATCTAAACGCGCAGACAAAATAGAAAAAAACACAATTTAATCACAACTATGCATACAATGGAAGAGAACCAATTGGATGATGTCATGAATGCATATGTTATTTCGTTACGATCGTTTTGGTATAAAATTCACTAAAATCTGAGTTACGGCTTAAAAGTTATATAATTTATAAGGTTCGAGGGACTAATCTGTAATTAAAATTATGTTGTGAGAACCTAGGTGCAAATGATTACACTAAACAGTAACATATTTTGATTTATAAAACTTTAGGATTTAAAATGGAATTTAATAATTGATAGAGATTATTTTATAATTTACTAAAGTCATAAGGGCTTTATTGTAAAAAGGGTATTATTATTATTATATTGTTATATAATTATTATAAATATCATCATTATTATTACTATTTATGGACCTATCTATAATTTAAAAAATTAATTAAGGACTAAGAAGTAATTATAGAAAAGTTTAGGGGCTAAAGTGTAAATTTGTCATAAGGCAGGGACTACTTTGTAATTAAATATAAATACAAGGGCTTTTTTGTAAAATTTATGTAATTAATTATTAAATAAGTATTATAAATATTTTTCAGATTAATAATCTTAATAATTAATTTTTTTATTATATTTACTAATTAATATATTAATTTGTAATTAATTATCCTAATTTTCTAAATAATTTTAATTAATTGGATATGCTGACGTCCGCATGACATCATGCTGACGTTGTAATGGCTTGGTTTATTTTTATTCGGAAAACATGGATTAATCTGCGCTCTAGATTTCAAAACTGATGGATCGGATTTATATAGATGATGTGCCTCAATCTAGGCCTTTGGTTTTAATTTGAACAGATGGGATTTAAAACAAGTGAAAGTGGGAGTTAGATCTAATCTTGGCCACTCGGTCCGGATCGGACGGCTGGAGAGGCTCACGCCAGGGTAGGGGCGGCGGCTCGGCAGGCCGGTGGCCAGAGGCGGTGGTGCCCATGGCGGCTCTCCTGAGCTCACCATTTCTGGTGCACCAGTGCACAGGTCTCGACGGGGAGCGGCTCAATTCAAAGAGGAGAATGAGGAGGTGCTCACCATAGGGTTGCCCGGGGTCGAGGGCAGCCGAAGAGGAGGCGCGACGGCGGGGTTTGGGTCGGTGACTTCGGTAGTGTCGGAGGTGGCATCCGGGCGATGAAGATCAAGAGGAATGGGATCAGCAGGGGCAGCGCTGCTAGGGGAAGGCCGACACATGGTCGGCTGGCTTGGGAACGGCTTCCTGGCGCGGCACGACGGCGAGGGCGAGGCGGTTTGGTTTGGGGAGGAGAGAGAGGCTCGGGGGCGGCGCTTAAATAGGGGGATACAGGGGCGGCCGAGTTGGGGGCCGTGGGGTGTGGTTAGGGTTGAATCCCGCGGAAATCGGGGCGATTTGTGGCAGTGCAGGCGATGGATGCGGAGGCAGGCGGTTGGGGATGCTGGAAGTTGAAGATGACGCTGACGGGTGGGGTCCTCCTGTCATTGAGGGGAGAGAGAAGGGAGGCCTATTGGGCCTGCTGGGCTGGGGCAAGGAAAAAGGGAAAAAAAGGGCGTCTGGGCATTGCTGGCGGGTTGGGCTGAGAGAGAGAGAGAGAGGGGGGGGAAAAGGGCTGCAGTTTTTTTTCTTCGTTTTGTTTTCCATTTTGGTTTTCTCCTTTATTACTTGCTTTATTCCTTTCATGATATGATTTCTTTTCCATTTCATTTATAATTTCTTTTAGTCAATTATTTATAGATAATGGAAGAATTCATTTGAATGATTTTGAGATAATGTCGTTTCGTGCATTATTTGAAACCTTTTCAAATAAATTTCACAATAAAAATCATATTTTCAGGACGTCTCTTCAAAAAATCAAAATTTCTAGAAAACGCCATTTTTTAAAAGAAAAACAAAAACTATTTTTTTAAAAAGACTAGATAATCATTTTATGAAAGCTTATTAAATGAAAATAAAAGCATTAAAGCTTTATATTCAAGACAATTTAAATACATTTAAAATTCAAAATAAAATAAGTAACTAAAATCCATTAAATAATTACAAATTTTACTTTTTATTATTGAAAAAGGTTCACATCCCAAATTGAAAAATTTGGGGTGTGACAAACAACGACACCCAAAGATGTGGAGATGATTATAGGATAGCTTGATCCTGTGGAGCGCAAAGAAGGGTGTTTCATTAGCTAAAGTCTTAGTGGGAAGACGGTTAAGGATGTGTGTGGCTGTATGCAACGCCTCCACCCAATAAGAAGGTGGCATGCTAGCTGGAAAAAGCATTGAGCGAATAATATTTGTGTTGCGAATCATGCGCTCAGCCTTGCCATTCTGTGGCGATGTGTAGGGGCGAGACATGCGAATCGTGGTGCCATGTGAAAGGAAGAACGTACGAGATGAAGAATTATCAAACTCACGACCGTTATCACACTGTATGCTTTTGACAGTGGCACCGAACTGTGTGGAGACAAAAGCAAAGAAAATAGCGAGAGTGGGAAAAGTCTCAGATTTGAGATGCAACGGAAAAGTCCACAAAAAATGCGAGTAATCATGTAGTATAACCAAGTAATATTTGTAACCAGAGATGCTAAGAACCAAAGAAGTCCAGAGATCACAATGTATTAAATCAAAAATTTTGGTAGCTTGCGAAGTGGACTGACTAAATGGGAGGTGAATATGACGCCCAAGTTGACAAGCGTGACAAAGATGATCGGTCTCGCTTTTATTACATGAAATAGCTGAAGAAGATATTAAACGGGATAAAGCATTATGACCTAGATGACCACGGCGCCTATGCCAAAGCGTGGAGGTGCAGCCGGTAGAGAGTGCTAATGGTCTAAACACCAATGACATGAGAGGGTAGAGAGGCCTGGAGCTATTGCATCTGGTGATCACGTTCTGGGTCTTGAGGTCCTTCACAGAAAACCATGTGGGTCAAACTCAATAGAACAGTTATTTTCTATGGTGAACTGATGGACAGAAATAAGATTCTTAATGAGTTGTGGGGAAACTAAAACATTGTTTAAGTGAAAGCTGCCTTGGTTGGGTGGTGGGAAAAAAGGAAGACCCGGTGCTAGTGACGGGTAAAAGTGAGCCATCACCAACAATAATATGAGATGGTGTTGAAGATGAAGGAACGTGAGATATACAAAGATTACCGGAGTTTGATGTCATATGAGTTTCAGCACCAGTGTCCATGTACCATTCGATTGTAGGTGGCGGTTGAAGCGTCATCGTGTTGAAAAATGCAGCCAAGGCGTCTTGGGCCCACCAGGCTGATGCATCCAATCGGCTGGTGCAGGGGGCCCGAAGTGTGCCTGTGGTGGCCCCCTGTCCCAACGCAGCAACTGCTGGTGGGTCAACGCCAGGCGGCCCCACAGGGAAGGCCGGAGGAGGCCCAGGTTGGGCAAGCTTTGGTGGGCCAGCATAGAATGTGTTGACGTCGAAAACAGGTCCGGGTCAACACACCGCTCGCACGTCCGTGTACGGGAACGCTGGAGCTTCTTCAACGTTAGGTTTGGACAGCACGTAGACAACCCCGCCTCGAGAGAGACCCTGCCGGAGGAGGATCGTCTTAGGGTTGATCCGGGCTCGGTCAGGCCAGCTGGATCGCTTTCTGTCATCGCCGGGACGAAGAAAGAAAAGCATGAAGGATCGAGTAAGGGATTAGAGTTTGGAGAAGAACGAAATGTAAAAGCAAATGATAGGTTCGGTTGGGATTATCTTCAACCGGCCATAAGCCTCTGTTTTATAGAGGTGGGATGGCCTTATCCCGCAGGGCAACTAATCCCACGAGTTAGGAAAGAAATTAGAATCAATCTGCTGAAAACTTTTCTAAATCGGCATTACCGGAGTCTCGGGTAAAGTGCTGCACACTTCGGTGACCGGAGTCTCCGGTAAGACACCGAAGGTTCCGTTGTGCAATTCTGGAAACCTGAGAGGGCCTATCGGACCCTCCGGCAACGTGACGGATACTCCGGTGGGCTAGGTGCCCGAACCCGAGAGGGCTCACCGGACCCTCCGGCAGCATGCCGGATACTCCGGTGGGCCAGGTGCCCGAACCCGAGAGGGCTCACCGGACATTCCGGCGACGTGACGGATACTCCGGTGGCCCTGTGATTTTTGGGTGTCAACATATGCCCCCCTGTTTTTTTGGTGAAGTTCTTACACCATAAAACTTTTAAGCACCCAAAAACCTTTAAGGGCGATGGTTCTCTTGTCTCATCGGCCATTGTACCAACTCTTGGCAACGATATTCTTCACATTAGCCACTTTTCTCTTATGCTTCTTGACATACACAAGAATGATACTTTTTCAAGTATCGGCTGTTAAGGGCCCTAGGTAATGGGTCCCCTTGAACGTCCTCCAACATGTATGCATTTTCAACAATGACTTTTACTACTCTATATGGCCCTTCTCAACTAGGAGACTATTTCTCGAACTTGTTGCTTCTTGAGCCTACGGGCAGAATAGTTTTCCAAACCAATTCGCCCACCTGAAAAGTTTTGGCTTTCACTCTGTTGTTGTAGGCTCTAGCAACTCGTGCTTTGTCTTTCTCAATCTCTCTCAAAGCACTCAAACGCTTATCGGTGACTTCATCAATATTGTCTAGCATTAAAGTTCTATACTCATCGGTGGATAAATCATTTTGTTTGGCCAACCTTAGAGCTACTAGATTTACCTCGACGGATAAAACGGCCTCTTGACCATACACAAGTTTATAGGATGTTACTTTAGTTGCCCCATGCCTAGATATCCGATGAGCCCACAACGCTTCCGATAAGACTTCATGCCATCTCTTGGGATGGTCCTCTATTTTTTTCTTAATGAGATTAATAAATGTATTGTTACTAGACTCGGCCTGACCAGTAGCCTAAGCATAATATGGGTATGAATTGAGTATCCTAATTCCGTAGGATTCGGCAATCTATTTAACATGACCAGACGTAAAAAAAGTACCTTGGTTGGTAGTCAAAGTTTGAGGTATGCCAAATCTATGAATAATATGCTCGGTAAGGAACTCAATTACCTCTTTGTGAGTCATGTTCTTGAGAGCCACCGCTTCGGTTCATTTGGTGAAATAGTCCGTTGCGACCAACACGAAATGATGTCCCTTTGAAGATGGAGGATGTATTTGCCCTATGAAGTCCAATCCCCATCTTCGAAATGGCCATAGTTTTATAATGGAGTTCATCATGACTGCGGGTGCCAATTGAATGTTTCCAAATCTTTAGCACTCTTCGCATCCTTTGTAGTAACAGTAGCAATCGGCAACCGTGGTTGGCCAATAGAATCTAACCCTTCTTAATAACCATTTCATTTTTGGAGCCGATTGATGCATACCACAAATGCCCTCATGAACTTCTCCCATAGCAATTTTAGGCTCGTCATCACCCAAACATTTCAAGAGTAAGTCATCTCCCGTTCAGCGGTATAAGTCACCATCAATCAAAGTATATTTGAAAGCTACATGCCTAACTTTCCTATCTACACTTTGGGTTGGACTACGGATGTATGAAACTATGGGCGACCTCCAATCAAGCGATTCTGCACTATCACCGTTTGACGTGCTAGCATCCGAATGGTCTAGTTCCAACACCTCAAACATTGTTTCTTATTGACTGAAAATCAACCTTTACTAACATTGTAACCCGATGTTTGTTGAGCCAACTCATTGGCTTTACTGTTTTTTAGCCTAGGCACATGATGTATATTTAACTCATTCATCTTTCTAATGATGTCTAGGCATTTGTGTAAGATGGCATTCAATGATCCGTCTAAGCATTGAAAATTTTCAGAAATTTGTTGCACTACTAACAACGAATCACAGAAAGCCTTTACGTGATTAACCCCCATGGACAAACCGAACAACAACGCTTCATATTCGGCTTGATTATTGGTGCAATCATACTCTAATCGATTTGAGAATTCAAAGTGTGCATCATGAGGAGATACTAAAACCAACCAACACCTTGACTCTCTTTACAAACCCTCTTTCATGGATTTCAACGATTCATAAGCCAAATTGTATTCAATCAATGCATAAGCCCATTGACCAAGCCTACCACTAGAAATCGGCCTATGCAACATATGCTTAATAACATCGGTTTGACAAGCAACCACACAAGTGCTAGATAGCAAATAATGTGTCAACTTGGTGCAAGCATGATACAAGGAAAAACACAGTTTTTCGATGAGAGTGTACCTTGTTTCCGCATCCATCAACCGTCGGCTCACATAAGTGATCACGTACTCCTTCCCTCCGGCTTCTTGCGTCAAAACAGCACCAACCACATCATCTTCCGCTGCTATGTGGAGACAAAAAGGGACTCCCCCCTTAGGTGCCCTAAGAACCGGTGGTGAAGACAAGTATTCTTTGATTCTCTCAAATGCTTCTTGCTGTTTTGCCTCCAAGTGAATTCGGCTTCATTCTTTAGCCGAAGGATAGGAGTAAATGCATTAGTCTTTCCCGACAAGTTGGAATTGCATCGCCTCAAGTAATTCACTTTTCCTAAGAAGCTTTGCAACTCTCTCTTACATGTAGGCGCTTGCACATTCCTAATTGCTTCTATCTTCTTAGTATCTACCTCTATGTCCTTTTCATGAATTATGAAGCCAAAAAACTTCTCGGCCGGTACACCAAAACCACATTTGAGTGAATTTATTTTCAAACCAAAACGACGTATTCGGTCTAAAGTGAGTTGTAAATCAGCCAAGTGAGAATCTAAAGTGGTCGATTTGATCACCACATCATCTATGTAAACCTCCATGATGACACCAAGCAAATCATGAAAGATAAAGTTCATGTATCTTTGATATGTGACACCCATATTCTTTAACCCAAACGTCATGACAACTCACTCAAACAATCCTACAAAATAGGGACACCTAAAAGCAGTTTTAGACATATCCTTTTCGACTATGAAGATTTGGTTGTATCTCACATTACCATCAAGAAAACTAATAACTCTATGGCCGAAAGCATCATTAATAAAAAAATTGGCTATGGGCATAGCATACTCATCTTTACGAGTGGCTCTATTCAAAATTTTGAAATCAATGCAAACTCTAATCTTACCGGTGTTCTTCTTTTTCATTGGCAAGGTGTTGGATATACACTCCGCATACCTGCAAGGTATTATAAATTTCGCATCAAGTAATCGGTTAATGTTCTCTTTAATCCGATCATGCATATTCGGGTTGAATCTTCTCATTGGTTGCTTAAAGGGTCTAAAACTAGATTTTATTGGAAGCCGATGCTCAACTAGCTCGCGGCTCAACCCGGGCATTTTATTATAAGACTATGCAAAACAGTCCACATATTCTTTTATTATAATCGGCTTTCAGATTTTTGTTTATATAAGTTGGCCTCGGATTATCATCGCTGCCAAGGTTCACCTACTCAAGAGGATTGGCTGATGTGAATTCTTGTCCTAACTTATCTATGTCCTCTATTTTCTCTATAGCTTCGCATATATCGTTCGTGTGGGACTGATAGTGTTCCACTCTCTTTTGCAACCAATCAACGTTAGACTCCATTAAATCACATTATATGATTGAGCTATTTTCCATCGGCTTTACATTGACAGGTACAAAACCATCTCTAGTCACACTAAGAAAATCATAATCCGTCAAGTCCAAACCAGTCAAGCACTTGACGGTGTCATGCGGCAAAGAAAATGATTCGGCTAGAGCAACACAAGCTGATGCATCCGCATGAACAACCTCTACATCATCACCAACCCATTGTATCAATTATTAATGCAATGTAAGGGAGACACATCTATTGGCATGAATCCAATCGTGCCCTAGGATCAAGCTATAACTACCGCGCACATCGGCAACAAAGAAAGCGGTAGCTACGGTCTTGCTCTCACCGGTGAGCTCCATAGAAGCGACCCCTTTAGCCTCGATAGGGTCTCCTCCTCCCACACCATTCAAAGTCATGTTAGTTCGGATGAGCTTGTCATCGGCCTTACCTAGCTTCTTAAACAAAGAGTATGGCATTAGATTGACAATAGCACCGCCATCTACAAGCATACGAAAAATCGGTGTGCCATCGATATGACCTCTCACATAGAGGGGTTTCAAATGGTTCTCCGATTCCTCGGGCTTCTCGAAAATAGAGCTTTTCGGCCTAAAGTCGAATTGTGCCATGACTTCTTCTTCCTCTACAAGTGAATAATCGAAAAGGGATAAGCAAATGGTGTTAATGTCCATATCTTCTTGAGGCGGTGTAGGCACGTAGTCCAAGAGGTTGTTGTCGTCGAACTCGGACATATCGACGTCTTCCGTGGGCGAAGGCGCTGTAGAGTCCTCTCCTAAGACGGCATCGGCGATGGTTTTGGAGTAGCCTCCGCTTCCTCCTTCACCGGTAGAGTAGGAGGCCTCAGGCTCCTTAACCCTCTACTTCTACCTTGAGGGATCATTGGCTTGATCTCGTTGAAGACCTCGTCCCTCTTCTTCTCCTCCTCCTCCTCTCGCATCTTCCAGAGGCGCAGCCTTTGGAGCTTCCTCTTTTGAGTGTGAGTCTAGCCAGGCGGACACCACCTCGGTTGTGTGTACTTGGAGGAGCTCTTGCTGCTGCTAGCTTCGTTATCATGGGAGGCTTTTTGGACCGGATCATCCAAAGTGATCGGTCCCGTGAAGACTCCCCCGATTTTGATATGGGTTGTGTCGATTTTCACGAGACCTCCGGATGCACTCTCTTGATGGACAAATGTGGAAGGAGCAGGTTCGTTATCTTGCTTCGGGCGCCATTCTTGCTTAGGTGCGGTGGTGGAGCTCCCTCCTTAATCCTTGATCGGTCGGGAATCCGTCCGATCTGGAGTAGGGTTGGACAGCCTTGTGAAGACATCTCCTCTTGGTCCGTTCTACCCTAGATGAAATGGCGGGTATGGCATCGGTGGAACGGGCATCGGTGGCATGGACATTGGTGGCACGGACATCTATGGTCCCATATATAGATGCCACACCAGAAACGGTGGCCAAAGCATAGGAGGTAAAGGATATGCAATCTTAATGTACCTATCTTTGTGTAGCTCATCAAATATTTTCTCACACTTAGCTACATTAAAGTTGTATTTCACATCGTCTTTTCGATTCTTATGAACTGATTTGAGCGAATCACAAGCAAATGATTTGACCTTGGATGGCCAAACGAACTTGACTGCCAAAATGTCATTGGAATCATCATCAAAGCTATCCAAATCATATTCCACGACGTGCACGCCGTGACGGGTCTTATAATCATGTTTTATTTCTTTACTTCAACTTTCTTGAGCCGAAGCCCTTTGTTGAAGGTGAGAGAGTGTAAGAAAATCGTACCCCTCCAATTTCTCCCTAAGATGCGACCGGAAACCACTAAAAGCTAGGTCAGTTAAGTCTTTTTCAGAAATTGTTAAATTAAAGCATCGGTTCCTAACATCTCTAAACCGCCGAAGATAATCAATGACGGGTTCGTCTTTCCCTTGCTGAACCGATGTCATCATGGTTTAATAAATATATTCCCGTTTGTAGGGGGGGAAAAGAGTAGTGTAATCATGGTTTCAAAAACTGTAAACTAAAAACTGGCTGACTAGCTGGTGAAACCGGATAATTTACCCTTTTTGCTAATTCAGTTTTAAATAAAAATCGACCATTCGATGAAATCAAATCAGACCGGTTTCAACGGTTGTAATAAAAACATAGTGATTTTCACCGTTTTTGTTAATCCTGAGTGTAATGGGAAAATCAAGACTAGCTATATACTACTAGTACTTCGGTCCTTACCTGGGCTATCTTCTTATGAACTTTGCCGGTCCAGTTTTTCGTATGGGCTTGTCTGGGCTGTGGTTGATAAGGTTGGTCCACTGAATGAATACGGAAAGCGCACCGTTCAACCCATCCAGGTGCATCAGCAGGGGCAGGGCCTAATCCAATCAACACCGGAAAATAACTAGACAATGACTTCGTGCTGGGACAACAAATTCGTGCAGGAACATTGCATTGCTGATTCAGAATAATAGGATAGGCTTCATGTCGCTCACCTATTATGTAAGAAAATTCAAAATCTCAACATAATATTCAAGTCAAATTTTCTGAGAAAATTCGCTGATAGAAAAACTGTTGTATCGCTGTTGAGGACTTAATTAAGAGCGCGATCATCCGCGAAACAGCGGGCCCTGAACGCGGCTGCCCTTCGTCGATCACTGAAATCGAAGTCTTGGATCACGATAAGAGTGGTTTTGCTATCTTCGCCATTGAATTTGACAAAGTCGAAAACATGTCATCCAACGGGATATGAGACCGAATCAAAGTATGTGGGGTACGGTTTTTGATTTATTCAGTCTCTTCTGTTGAGGTCTACCCTTAGCATCTCACAAAATTGTTTGTTTAAGTCCTCCTTAATGCGCGCCATACACTCCTCTGTCGGCAATGTGTGACCTAGTAGACGTGCTTGATGGTGGAGGGTGTATGCTCGTCTTCATGGCTCTAAATAACTCATTAGGGGTAGGGCCATGAGGGATTCCTGTACCGCTTGGTGGGATAGGCGGTGTGCTATATGCGATGGTATGGTACGGAGGGACAAAACCAGTCAATTCATTCAAACAGTTCGTGGCCGGATTGGGGATGCTAGTGATTGGCTCTACGCTAGCGAGAGACACTATCAAAGCACTAGTTTACGCATGAGACAGAAGACTAGTTTGTCCACTAAACGAGTTCAACAGCATGGCATACGGAGGTTGTTCTACACTAGACGTAGTACGTGCCGATGCACTAGTAGTGGGACTTACATGTGCAATATGAGATGATGATGCAATATTAACATTTTTAGACTTAGACATGTTGTCTTGAATCATGTATTGCATATCACTCATTAAGACTTTCTTCATGTCGGCAAAATCATACGAAAGGTCCTCAAAAGTAACGAGGGGGGGGGGGCGGAGATGTTCTCACATTGGTAGCACCCATGGCCATGTCGTCGTCAACGGCCGAAAAAACGGGCTCCTTCACTTGAGAGATCGCGCCTTGGCGGTCCTTCTTAAAACACGCCAAGTACTTCTGCAGCTCTCGCTCCTCGTGCGCGTTGCGCGCCTCCTCAGAGGCCTTCTTGCGTTTCAAGAATGCATTGCGCGCCTCCTCGGGCAACTCCTCTAAGGATGGCATGACGATGTTAGTCGTGGAGATCTCGGAATTCATGATGGAAAACGATGATTCGGTTTGTGCAACCTAAATCACTCGTTACCCAGCGGAGTTGCCAAAAAGTGTGTTGACGTTGAAATCAGGTCTGGGCCAACACACCGCTCGCACATCCGTTTGTGGGAACGACGGCGCTTCTTCAACGCCGAGTTTGGTCAGCACATAGACAACCCCGCCTTGAGAGGGACCCCGTCGGAGGA
Source organism: Zoysia japonica (assembly GCA_001602275.1). Lineage (NCBI taxonomy): Eukaryota > Viridiplantae > Streptophyta > Magnoliopsida > Poales > Poaceae > Zoysia > Zoysia japonica. Next base: position 710,193 of record BCLF01000114.1, on the reverse strand, counting down.
GGATCGTCTTAGGTTGATCTGGGCTCAGTCAGGCCAGCCCAATCGTCTTCGATCATCGCCGGGACGAAGGAGGAACAGCACGAGGGTCGAGTAAGGGGATTAGGGTTTGGAGAAGAAAAAATGTAAAGGCAAATGATAGGTTCGATTGTGATTATCCTCAACCGGCCATGGGCCTTTGTTTTATAGAGGTGGGATGGTTCTATCCTACAGGGCAACTAATCCTACGAGTTAGGAAAGAAATTAGAATCAATCTGCTGAAAACTTTCTTAAATCGGCATTACCGGAGTCTCTAGTAATGTGCCGGACACTCCGGTGACCGGAGTCTCCGGTAAGACGCCACAGGTTTCATCGTGCAGTTCCGAGAACCCGAGAGAGCCTACTGGGCCCTCCGGCAACGTGCCGGATACTCCGGTGGGCTAAGTGCTCAAACCCGAGAGGGCTGACTGGACCCTCTGGCAGCATGCCGGATACTCTGGTGGGCCAAGTGCCCGAATCCGAGAGGGCTCACCGGACCCTCTGACAGCGTGATGGATACTCCGGTGGACCAGCTGCCTGAACCCGAGAGGGCTCACCGGATTCTTCAGCAGCGTGTCGGATACTCCGGTGGGCCAAGTGCTCGAACCCGGCTCACCGGACACTCTGGCAACGTGCCGGATACTCTGGTGGCCCTGTGATTTTTGGGTGTCAACAGAATGCCTACGGGCGATGCGGTCCAGGTGGATGTGCAAAGCCAGCAGGCAGCCGCAGATCAGATGGGCCAGCCCAATACGCCTGGAACGTCCCAAAGGCCGGCCACCAACTGAGAATAGGGCAAGGTAGCACACCAGGGTTGGCCCAAGTCATGGACTGTGTAGGAGCCGCAGGAGGGCAACCACCGCTGCTGAAAGGAGAGCCGCCACTGTTTTGTTTTCAGCCGTCACCTCGTCTGTTCTGCTTCTTACCATAGTTGCCGGTGTTGGGGTTGCTTGATGGTGGCCCAGGGGCGCGTGAAGCCAAAGCGGCAAGGGCCTGTGCCAGGGTGCTGCGCTTTGCTGTCATGTTGAGCTCGGTGAGAAACAGGTTGGAGCAAACTTCGATGAACATCGGGAACAGTCGTTGTCGCGGGATCAACGCCTCTATGTAGGCAAACCGATCACTGAGACCATGCAGGGCGTTGAGGACGAGCGTGCGATCTTGAATGGGCTCGTCAAGACTGGCAAGTTGATCGGCCTTGGATTTGAGATGATGACAGTAGTCATCAATCGACATGTCTCCTTGGACAAATGTTTTGCACTCGGCGTGGAGGAGAATGGCACACGAGTCTCCTTGATCCCAATGAATTGTTGCATGAGTCTCCTTGATCCCAATGAATTGTTGCTGTTGACGCCGAATCGGGTCCAGGCCAACACACCGCTCGCACATCCGTGTGTGGGAACGCCGGCGTTTCTTCAACGTCGGGTTTGGGCAGCACCTGGAAAATCCAGCCTCGGGAGGGACCCCGTCGGAGGAGGATTTTCCTATGGTTGATCTGGGCTCAGTCAGGCCAGCTGGATCGTCCTCAAACGTCACCGGAACGAAGGAAGAACAGCAAAACAGGGGTCGAGTGAGGGGATTAGGATTAGAGAAGTGCAAAATGTAAAGGCAAATGGTTTGATCGATTAGGATAACCCTCAACAGGCCATGGGCCTCTGTTTTATAGAGGTGGGACGGTCTTATCCCGTAGGGCAACGGATCTCTCAAGTTAGAAAAGAATTTAGAATTGATCTGCTGAAAACTTTCCTAAATCGACACTACCGGAATCTCCGGTAAAGTGTCGGACACTCCGGTGACCGGAGTCTCCAGTATAACACCGGAGGATCCGTTGTGTAAATCCGAGAAACCCGAGAGGGCCTGCCGGACACACCGGTGCGGTGCCGGACACTCCGGTGTACAAAACACCGAACCCGAGTGGGCTTACCGGACAGTCCGGCAATGTGCCAGACACTCCTGTGGGCCGAAACCCCGAACCTATGAGGGCTTACCGGACAGTCCGGCACAGTGCCGGACACTTCGGTGGGTGAAGTGCCCAAACCCGAGAGGGCTTACCGTAGGCTCCGGCATTGTACCGGACACTCCGGTGAAGCTATTTTTTGGGTGTCAACATATGCCCCCCCTGCTTTTTGGTGAAGTCTCTACACCATAAAGCATTCTACGTACTCAAAAACACCTAAGGGCCATGGTTTTCTCAACTCATCGGCCACTGCACCATTCTTGGAGACGATATCCTTTATATCAGTCATTCTTCCTTTAAGCTTCTTGACATACACTTGGATGATACTTTTTCAAGTACCGGCCATTAAGAGCCCTAGGCAATGACTCTCAACTCATATTTTTCACTATGTATGCATTTTCGGCGATGACTTTTACTATTCGGTATGGCCCTTCCCAACTAGGAGGCCATTTTTCAAACTTGTTGCTTCTTGAGCCTACGGGCAGAATAGTTTTCCAAACCAATTCGCCCACCTGAAAAGTTTTGACTTTCACCTTCTTATTGTAGGCTCTAGCAACTCTAGCCTTGTCTCTCTCAATTTCTTTCAAGGCATTTAAACGCTTATCGGTGCCTTCATCGATATTGTCTAGCATTAGAGTCCTATACTTATCGGTGAATAAATCATTTTGTTTAGCTAATCTTAGAGCTCCTAGATTTACCTCGACGGGTAAAACGGCCTCTTGTCCATGCACAGGTTCATAAGATGTTACCTTAGTTGCCCCATGTTTAGATATTCGATGAGCCCACAAAGCTTCCGATAAGACTTTATGCCACCTTTTGGGATGGTCTTCTATCTTTTTCTTAATGAGTTTAATCAACGTTTTGTTACTAGACTCGACCTGACCATTGGTCTGAGCACAATATAGAGATGAATTGAGTATCTTAATCCCGTAGGATTTGACAAATTATTTGACATGACCGGACGTAAAGGAAATACCTTAGTCGGTAGTCAAAGTTTGCGGTATGCTGAATCTATGAATAATATGCTCGGTAAGTAACTCAATTACCTCTTTGTGCGTCATGTTCTTGAGAGCCACCACTTCGGTCCATTTGGTAAAGTAATCTGTTGCTACTAACATGAAGCAGTGTCCCTTTGAAGTCCAATCTCCGTCCTCAGAATGGCCACGGTTTTATAATGGGGTTCATCATGGCAGCAGGCACCAATTGAATATTACCAAACTTTTGGCACTCTTCGCACCCCTTGTAGTAACGATAACAATCGGCAATCATGGTTGGCCAATAGAACCCAGCTCTTCTTAGCAACCATTTCATTTTCGGAGCCAATTGATGCGTACCACAAATGCCCTCATGAACTTTCCCCATAGCCACTTTGGCTTCATCCTCACCCAAACATTTCAACAGTAAATCATCTCTCGTTCGGTGGTATAAGTCACCATCAATCAAAGTATATTTGAAAGCTACATGCCGAACCTTTCTATCCACACTTTGGGTTGGACTACGAATATATAAAATTATGGGTGATGTCCAATAGAGCGATTCGGCACCATCACAGCTTGATGTGTTAGTATTCGAATGGTCTAGCTTCAACACCTCAAGCGTCGGTTTTTTATTGACTGAAAATCTACCTTTACTAACATTGTAACCCGACGCTTGTTGAGCCAACTCATTGGCTTCACTGTTTTCTAGCCTAGGCACATAATGTATGTTGAATTTATCCATTCTTCTAATGATGTCTAGGCACTTATTTAAGATGGCATTTAATGATTTGTCTAAGCATTGAAATTTTAAGAAATTTGTTGCACCACTAACAACGAATCACCGAAAGCCTCTACATGCTTAACCCCCCTAGACACCAACATCTCTAAACCGAACAACAATGCTTTATATTCGGCTTCGTTATTAGTGCAATAATACTCCAATCGGTTTGAGAATTCAAAGTGTGCATCATGAGAAGATACTAAAACGACACCAACACCTTGATCCTCTTTACAAATCGATCCATCAAAATATAATTTCTAAAGGGCAAAAGTAACGTAAGCAACATCTAGATTATGTTCTAAATCAATCCGATGTTCAACAATAAAATTAGCAACAATTTGACCTTTCATGGATTTCAACGATTCATAAGCCAAATAATACTCAATCAATGCATAAGCCCATTTACCAAGCCTACCACTAGAAATCGGCCTATGCAACATATAGTTAATAACATCGATTTGACAAGCAACCACACAAGTACTAGATAACAAATAGTGTCTCAACTTAGTGCAAGCGTGTTACAAGAAAAAACATAGTTTCTCGATAAGAGTGTACCTTGTTTCCACATCAATCAGTCGTTGGCTCACATACGTGATCACATACTCCTTTTCTTCGGCTTATTGTGTCAAAACAACACCAACTACATCATCTTTCGCCGTCATATAAAGACGGAAAGGGACTCCTCCCTTAGGCGCCCTAAGCACTGGCGGCGAAGAAAAGTATTCTTTGATCTTCTCAAAAGCTTCTTGATGTGTTGCCCTCAAGTAAATTCGGCTTCATTCTTTAGCCGAAGAATAGGAGTAAATGCATTAATCTTTTCCGACAAGTTGGAAATGAATCGCCTTAAGTAATTCACTTTTTCTAAGAAGCTTTGCAACTCTCTCTTACAAGTAGGCGCTTGCACGTTCCTAATTGCCTCTATCTTCTTAGGATCTACCTCTATGCCCTTTTCATGAATTATGAAGTCTAAAAACTTCTCGGCCTATACACCAAAACCACACCTGAGCGGATTCATTTTCAAACCGAAACGACGCATCTGGTCCAAGACAAGTTGCAAATCGGCCAAGTGAGAGTCTAAGCGGCCGATTTGGTCATCACATCATCTATGTAAATCTCCATAATAACACTAAGTAAATCATGAAAGATAAAGTTTATGGTTCTTTGATATGTGGCACCCGCATTCTTTAATCTAAAAGTCATAACAACCCACTCAAACAATCCAACAAAACCGGAACATCTAAAAGCAGTTTTAGACATATCCTCTTCGGCCATGAAGATTTGGTTGTATCCTGCATTACCATCAAGAAAGCTAATAACTCTATGGGCAGAAGCGTTATTAATCAACATATCGGCTATGGGCATACGATATTCATCTTTAGGAGTGGCTCTATTTAAATTTCTAAAATCAATGCAAACTCTAATCTTACCGGTATTCTTCTTTTCCACCGGCACGATGTTGGATATCAACTCCGCATACCTACTAGGTCTTCTAAATTTTGCATCAAGTAATCGGTTAATTTCTTCTTTAATCCGATCATACATATTTGGGTTAAACCTCCTCATTGGTTGCTTAAAAGGTCTAAAACCAGATTTTATCGGAACCCGATGTTCAACTAACTCGTGGCTCAACCCGAGCATTTCATTATAATACCATGCAAAACAGTCCACATATTTTTTTAGTAAACCGATTAGCTTCACCGTAGAATCAGCTTTAAGATTTTTATTTATATAAGTTGGTCTCGGATTATCATCGCTGCCAAGGTTTACCTCTTCAAGAGGATCGATCGATGTGAATCCTTATCCTAACTTGTCCATATCTTCTATTTCCTCGATAGCTTCACACATATCATTCGCATTGGACCGATAGTGTTTCACTCTCTTTTGCAACCAATCAAGATTAGAATTCATTAAATCATATTATATGGTTGAGCCGATTCTCCATCGGCTTTACATTAACCGACACAAAACTATCTCTAGTCACACTAAGAAAATCATAATCCGTCAAGTCTAAACTGATCAAGCACTTGACGGCGTCATGCGGCAAAGAAGATGATTCGGCCATAGCATCACAAACCGATGCATCCGCATGAACCACATCTATATCACCAATCCATTGTATCAAGAATTGGTATAAGGTAGAAGGAACATATCTATTGATCAAGCTATAACTACCGCGCACATCGGCAACAAAGAAAGCGGTAGCCATGGTCTTGCTTCCAACAGTGAGTTCCATAGAAGCGACCCCTTTAGCCTCGATAGGGTCTCCACCTCCCACACCGTTCAAAGTCATGTTGGTCCGGATGAGCTCGTCATCGGCCTTACCTAGCTTTTTAAATAAAGAATACGACATTAGATTAACAATAGCACCACCGTTTATAAGCATGCGAGAAATCAGTGAACCATTAATATGACCTCTCACATAAAGGGGTTTCAAATGGTTCTCCGATTCCTCGGGTTTTTCGAAGATAGCACTTTTCAGCCCAAAGTCGAATTGTGCCATGACTTCTTCTTCATCTATAAGCGAATAATCGGAAAGGGATAAGCAAATGGTGTTAATGTCCATACCTTCCCGAGGCGGTGTAGGCTCGTAGTCCAAGAGGTGGTCATCGTCGAACTCGGACATATCGACGTTTCCTGTGGGTGAGGCGCTGTGGAGTCCTCTCCCAAGACGGCGTCGGCCAAACCAAGTGGCTTTGGAGTACCCTTCACTTCCTCTGTCACCGGTGGAGTAGGGGCCTCGGGCTCCTTAATGCTCCACTACTTACCTTGAGGGACCATCGACTTGATCTCGTTGAAGACCTTGTCCCTCCTTTTCTCTGCCTCCTCTTCTCGCATCTTCCGGAGGTGCAGCCTTTGGAGCTTTCTCTTTTGAGTGTGGGTCAAGCCAAGCAGACACCACCTCGATTGCGTGTACTTGGAGGAGCTCTTGCTGCTGCTAGCTTCATGGTCATGGGAAGCCTTTTTGACCGGATCATCTAAAGTGATTGGTCCCATGAAAATTCTCTCGATTTTGATATCGGTTGTGCCGTTTTTCACGACACCTTTGGATGCACTCCCTTGATGAACAATAGTGAAGGGAGCAGGTTCATTACCTTGCTTTGAGTGCCATTCTTGCTTAGGCGCGGTGGTGGAGCTCTCTCCTTGAGCTTTAATTGGTCGAGAATCCGTCCGATCCGAGATAGGGTTGGAGAGCCTTGCGAAGACATATCCCCTCGGCCCGTTCCACCCCGTAAGAAACGGCGGGTATGGCATCGGCGGAACGGGCATCGGTGGCATGTGTCTCGGTGGCGCGCGCATCTATGGGCCTATGTATGGATGCCACACCGAGAACGGCGGATAAGGCATAGGATGGAACCACGACGGCGGCACCCCGAAGCCATGTGGCGAAAAAGGAGGAGGGGGCCATGCACATTCATGGTTGGCCTCATCTCCTTCCTAGGTGGGCTGCCTCCCCTAGGTGGCGACCTTGGCCGCTTCGTAGACCAATTATTCAAATCGGTCTTTTGACTCTTGTATTTAGTCATGAGACGGTCGAAGGCGCTTTTGGGCCCATCATCCGATTCGTGGCTTTACCTTGGCTTACTTTCCACTTAACCACCTCTGAATTCTTTGGCTTTATCATCTTGGGCCGTGAAACTTGCCCCTGGGTCTAGAGCCTAGGATGGTGACCTTGAGAGATTCTTGACCATCGTGGGGCTTCTCGAGCATTACCTTCTTAGAAGCCCCTTTCTCATCTGGAGAAATATCCATCTCCTCCCCAATGCTCACGTTCTTCCCTTTGGTAGTATCGGCTTGATGAGGTCGAATCAACACCTTGGGATTGAGCTCTAGAGTGCTAACGGGGAAGGTGTTCTTGTCGATCTGCATTTCCTTAAGACTCAATCGTCCCTCATTAAGGGCCGATGGGACTTGTCGACGCAAAACATTGCAATCATTAGTAGCATGAGAATAAGAGTTATGCCATTTACAATATGCCCTACGCTTAATCTCATTTGCCGAAGGTAAAGTATATGTGATCTTAATGTATCCACCTTTGTGCAGCTCATCAAATATTCTATCATACTTAGCCACATCAAAGGTGTATTTTACATCGTCTTTCCGATTCTTATGAACCGGTTTGAGCGAATCACAAGAAAACGATTTGGCCTTAGAAGGCCAAACGAACTCGGCAGCCAAAATGTCATTAGAGTCATCATCGGAGATATCCGAATCATATTCTACAACGTGCATGTTATGACGGGTCTTATAATTATGTTTTATTTTTTAACTTTGGCTCTCTTGAGCCGAAGCCTTTTGTTGGAGGTGAGTGAGTGTGAGAAAATCATACCCCTCCAACTTCTCCCTAAGATGTGACCATAAACCATTAAAAGCTAGGTCGGCTAAGTCTTTTTCAAAAATTGTTAAATTAAAGTATCGGTTCTTAACATCTCTAAACCGCCGAAGATAGTCAACGACGGGTTCCTCTTTTCCTTGCCGAACCGATGTCAAATGTGACAATTTTAATTCATTGTCCCCAAAGTAAAAATGATCATAGAACTTACGCTCTAATGACTCCCAAGTGTAAATAGAGCCTAGGGACAATGACAAAAACCAAGAGAAAGCGGTTTTGGTTAGCGATAATGAAAACAAACCTACTTTTAAAGCCTCACTAAAACCTGCTTCTCCCAAATGTGCTACATATTTACTAATGTGCTCCCAAGTGGTTTTGCTATCTTCGCCATTGAATTTGACGAAGTCAGGAATATATTATCCTACAAGATATGGGACCGAATCAAAATACGCGGGTATGGCTTCTGATAAATTCGGTCTCTCCCCTTAAGGTTCACTCCTAGCGTCTCACGGAATTGTTTATTTAAGTCCTCTTTAATGCGCACCATACACTCCTCTATGTTGGCAATGGGTGGCCTAGTAGACGTACTCGATAGTGGAGGGTGTGCGTTTGTTTTTATGGTGCTAAATATTTCATTAGGGACAAGGCCATGAGAGATTCTCGTACCGCTTGGTGGAATGGGCGGTGTGCTATATGCAACGGTACGGTAAAGAGGAACAAAGTTAGCCAATTCACTCAATCGGTTCGTTGCCGGATTGAGGATGCTAGTAATTGGCTCTATATTAGTGGGAGACACCACTAAAGCGTTGGTTTGCACGGGTGATGGAAAACTAGTTTGTTCACTAAACGAGTTCAATGGCATGCCATACGTAGGTTGTTCTACATTAGAGGTAGTAGGCGACAATGTACTAGCTACACGTGCAACATGAAACGATGATGCAATATTAACATTTTTAGCTTTAGACAAGTTTTCTTGGACCATGTATTGCATATCATTTGTTAAGACATTTTCATGTCGGCAAAGTAATATGAAATGTCTTTAAAAGTAATGGGCGAGTGCGAAGATGTCCTTACATTGGTAGCACCCATGGCCGCGTCGTCGTCGACGGCCGAAAGAACGGGAAATCCTTCACTTGAGAGATCTTGGCGGTCCTTCTTGAAACACGTCAAGTACTCCTGTAGTTCCCGCTCCTCGCGCACCTTGTGCGCCTCTTCGGGCAACTCCTCCGAGGATGGCATAATGATGTTTGTCGTAGAGATCTCGGAGGTTATGGTGGAAACGACGATTCGGTTTGTGCAACCGGAATCACTCGTCCCCAGCGGAGTCGCCAAAAAGTGTGTTGACACCAAATCGGGTCCGGGTCAACACATCGCTCGCACGTCCGTGTGTGGGAACACTGGCATTTCTTCAATGTCAGGTTTGGGCAGCACCTGAAAAATCCCGCCTCGAAAGGGACCCCGTCGAAGGAGGATCGTCCTAGGGTCGATCTAAGCCCGGTAAGCCCAGCCGAGTCATCCTCAAACGTCACCGGGGCGAAGGAAGAACAGCAAAACGGGGGTCGAGTGAGGGGATTATGGTTAGAGAAGTGCAAAATATAAAGGCAAATAGTTTGATCGATTGGGATAATCCTTAACCGGCCATGGGCCTCTGTTTTATAGAGGTGGGATGGTTTTATCCCGCAGGGCAATGGATCTCTCAAGTTAGGAAAGAATTTGGACTTGATCTGCTGAAAACTTTCCTAAATCGACACTGCCGGAGTCTTCGGTAAAGTGCTGAAAACTCCGGTGACCGGAGTCTCCGGTACGACGCTGAAGGATCCGTCGTATAAATCTGAGGAACCTGAGAGGGCCTGCCGGACACACCGGCACTGTGCCGGACACTCCGATGTATAAAACACCGAACTCGAGAGGGCTTACCGGACAGTCCGGCAATGTGCTGGACACTCTGGTGGGCCGAAACCTCGAACCTGAGAGGGCTTACCGGACAGTCCGGCACAGAGCCGGACCCTCGGATGGGCGAAGTGCCCAAATCCGAGAGGGCTTACTGGATGCTCCGGCATTGTACCGGACACTCCGGTGGGGCCATTTTTTGGGTGTCAACAGTTGCTCGAATGGGTTCGCAAAGACCTCCTTGCTGTTCATCACTACCTCAAGGAGGTCAGGAGTGATTGTTCCATATAGCCACGAGAGAACGGTGCAGTCCATGCGCTTGGCGTCAAAGGAGTGATCATCGTCGGAGAAGAGGATGGTGCATATCGCTTGAGCATGTTGAGGAAGAGGATGCGCCACGGATTGAAGTGTGGCGAAGTAAGGTCAAAAACAACCGGTACAAGTAACTTGATGTTGAGGATAGCCGACGCCTGGGCATGAAGGGCGATGGTGGCTGCGGTGACATCGCCTGCGATTGCCACAGCATGTTCATCGGCGGCACATCGCTCCTCTCTTCCAAGCGGGTGGCCTCCAGGCACTCTGCTTCAATGCGTGCGGTCTCCAAACGCGCTGCCTCTTGGCGAGCTGCTTCTTGGCGCTCAGCCGGGTTGAAGGACACGACATGGCGTTCCAGCTCAAGATGAGTGGCCGCGTCAGCAGCATCGTCGGGCGCAGTGGCCATGGGCGAGGGCAGTACGTGACGCAGGTGGTTTAGGTGCTGCAGAAGCAGTGAGGATCGAACCCTCGTGATACCATGATAGACGAGAGAATTCGTAGATGAATTGATCAAAGATTATGCGTACATATATAGGCGTTGCTATCCTTCCGATGGTGCCAGCTTATGGAAACAATATCCGGCAGAATAGGAAGGAAGTCAACCGTTATCCCAACTCCCCTAACAGAACGCTGCCGACATCCAGCATGTGCGATGCACATCCTGCATGCACATGAAACAAACCAAGAGAATAAAACCCGCTAGTTTTGTTAGTCTAACAGGAAAGAAGATGAACATGAAAATGATTCAACTTGAACTTGTTCCATTGATCGAAAGGTTCAGGTTACAATAAAAAACTTGGCTAGGAACCCATCCTTATCCTCCCACTCTTTGGAAGAACAAAGATTGCCTCTCACACAATCTCTCCTCTACTAAAACATGAAGCACACCCTAGCACAAACAAAATGGACTACTCAAATGGTTAAGTGAGAGTCCCTCACCCCTCCAACTGGCCACTCTATTTATAACCTCTCTAAACATGTCTAAAGTACCCTTACTCCTAACATAAGCTAAGGGTAAAATTATCCAACTTTCCATCCATCGTCCGGATGCCATCGTGCCCTTCATAACTTTGCTTCGGCGCGATGAAACCTTCGCGATAGTGCTACGTACACCACCATCCACCGCCTTCGGTTTTGAGGCCCAAACTGAGAAACTGCTTTGCACGTTTCTTAATACATGTCTTCTCGATGTCGACGCGTTTTACCTTGTCTTGTGATCCTTACCGCCGGCAAGCCTCTCCCAGTCCCACTCCTTGGACCCCCTTGTCATTGCACCGACATCCCGCTCACCTCTAGTCAACCTGCCGTCTTCACCACTTTTCATGGTTTTGATGTGGAACTGTGAAACCGTTCGTGCTTTTTGCCTTCTCCACGTGTACAGTGTGGATCACTGGCGTACCCAATGGGTGAGCCAGGTATGCTGCGGCATACTTAAATTTTTAACCCAAACTGGTTCAAATACACATGCTAATTAAATTCTTAATTCCAACAGATATCTAAATAGCAAATACACATATGTAGTTCTAAAATATTGCTATATATGGGTACCATTATTGGGAATGAGAATAAATAAATTTTAGATATTAATATAGATATCTATTGGATTGTTATATTTTATCTAAATACCTAATTTAATGCATAGGTACTCGGTTGTGATTTTTGACACCAAATACTGTCAGTTCTACTGAAATCTTCAAGCAAAATACTTAGAATATTTAATTTTCAATAGAGGAATATTTGATAGAAGAATAAAACTTTTGGTCTGTAGTGATAGAATATTTGATTTTTTTTGAAATATTTCTGTCTTTTTTATAAGCCCGAACTTACAATGCATTTATAAGTTGGACCTTCTTTAGACCGCATGTTTCATAGACTCGGTAAAATTTGATAGTCTGGTGGTCGATCATCATCTTCGATCATTCCAGATGAGAAAGACAAGTGCTTTGTAGTTCGTTTAATTTTTCTCCTCCTCTAGCCTCCGACGATTGACACTGCTACCATATCTATTGCCGTCTTCGTCCATACAATCAAAAAAAAATTCAGCATACCCTTTGTAAAATCCTAGGTACGCCACTGGACTGTGGATCACCCTTGATCGCACCCACCTTCTTGGTAGTCTGGCTCCAAGTCCCCAACTTGTGCCCGATCCTTCTGCCGCTGACCACTAAGTTGACTTCATGCACCTACACATCATGAGATAAGCAAACACGTTTTCTTCTCCAAACACTCAAGCATCTTTACCATTTCACTAGCTAGTCAATAATCAAGACTCAAATGTGAGCCTTAAGAACTTTGCAACACTAATCAAATTCAAACTCGTCAATGACTCATCACTCATAATGAACAATAACACATCTCAACATGGTTCCTCACCGCCATTGCAGGATGGACGAGCCGATACCAAGGGCAGTGCGTGGAGGGTCTACGCCAAGGTTGAACTTAGTCCTGTTTGTTTCCATTTACAGGAGAAGCATTTACTAGAAAATCCAATTATAAACGGAAATAAACAGAGTCTTAACCGATGAAGCTGCGGATATCGTGGGGTTTGGTTTCACAGCTATTGTGAAAACCATGAAAACCATTCAGAAGCCACTAAAAATTTAAAATTTGAAAAATTTTAGATGAATTGATGTAGTAAACGGGTCAGTTGCACCGATTTTTAATATTTAAATTTTGAAACTAAAATGGTTTCACCGGCTTACCTCTCAATTCACCATTTTATTGGTCATTTTGACTGGTTTTCGAATTGCTAATTTTTTTCAATTTTTTTATTTTTCTTAAAACCAGCCAACATTCCAAACCAGATTGGTTTGGTTTTCAGTTTAAAAGCAATTTTGTTAACCTTGCTCGGCTGAGGATTTTTGTATGATGACCTAGCGTCGCTCGGTTCGTTAATTGACAAGCCAAATTTGTAGTTCAGCTTGTCAAGCTCACGAGCTAGTTCATTATGATTCAACGAGATGAATATTTAAAAGTCTTTATATAATTTTTAAAGGGCAAACATATTTTAAAAGGGACAAAGAGTGCAGCGCTATGTAAAAAATAAACATAATTTTGAATAAGCATCAAGGATAACTACTGCCATAAAATTATTCCTTTTTTATTATTTACTAGATATGTCTAATATAGTATTTTTCATTGCCTTCAAACAGGATTTTCTGTGCCTCATTTGGCTCGTAAGCTGCCTCAAGAGCCAGCTTGAAATTTTGAGGTAAAAGCCAAATCCGCGCCAGCTGAGCGAGTTCTCGGCTTACAATAAGATAGTATGCTTGTGCAAGCTAAAGTTTCAAACTATCAATATGCAACTGCAGCAAAAATGGGCCTAGCTAGCATCAGCAAAGATACATATTCATGTCTAGTTGCAATTTGAAACAAGCTTATTGCACATGTACGCCAAGTTCAATCCTAACAAATTTCTTAAAAATACATATACTGCTAATGTTTTGGAGTAATTAGCTACTGGAGTATATGTCACTTAAAGCTCACACATTTTTCAATATACCACAGACATTCCTGGTTCTCTTACATACATTCCGGTGTCCACTATGTAAATTTTTATACAACACTCCATGAGCTAATTTTCATTACATCAATGCATGGGAAAAGGCGTAAGGACTCTAGATAAAGGTAGTTACGTAACAAACATGAATGGCAATTAATTTTTTGCAAGATCACAAAGACTGTAAAATAGCCAGCAAAAGTATATGAACTACAAATATTACATACGGCCTGGATCTGCCATCAAAATTTCTGTCAACTAAGGGCAAGGAGAAACCTGTGATGAAGTCAACAAAAACATAGCTTCATGTCATGAAGCTCCTTTTTTTATTGAACCTGATGTTTTGAAGTTCTTAACCGAGTGAGTTGAAAATTTCCACGGGATCCGACTCCTCGAGCATCACTGCTGCTTGGAAGCAGTCCGCGGCATCGGTGATCCTCCCATCAGATTTGTGCACCTTTCCCAAGTAAAGCCATGCCATCCGATTTGTGGGCTGGACTCTTAGAGCATCGGAGAGGAAGCACCTTGCTGCTGGTAGATACCTGGGCCCTTGATTGGATAGTAGTGCACCGATGGCCACCTTGGATGGGACATGTTCAAGGTCGGTTGATAATGCGTTTACGTAAGAGGCCAGCGCATCCTTGGTTTGTTCACGCGCCTGATGCATGCGTCCTGGACGCAGCAGAGAGGAATTAGCTCCGAACTTTGCATAAAGCATAAATGGAGAATAGTTTTAAATTGATTATTTCCTATTTAGATAGAAGGATCTTCTGCTTTTGCATCCAGATTCACAGGTAATTAGTGGTAGAAACATATTGCCTAAATTATTCATAAAGTTTGTATGCTCAATTGACCACGTGGTTAATATGTATAGGGTGATGAAAAATTTCTCCGTACCTTCTGCCTGGAGCGTTGCAGCAGAGTATGACTTCAAGGCTCTAGCCTTCTGCAAACATATCTCAGCATCCCTCCAGTAAGAGAGACTGGAGTACAAATTAGCAAGATCTTGCCAGATTTCAAACTCGTTAACACCATCGTTCTCCTGAATGACAGTAACTGAATAATGAGGGGGAGAAACTGCCAAGCACCTTAGAGATGAACTATGGAAATAAACACGCATCAGAAAACAGAGTAATCAGCTTGATTAGCTGATTCTGAATGTAATTTTAATTCTAGAGAAAAAATATTATTTCTCCTTGGTGAATGTTGCATAGCTCACCAAGCCAAAGCCAATATGAAGCAACAATAAAAGGGCCAAATGGCTAATTATGCTCGAAAGGAAGAAGTGCCCAAATTCTACTGCATGGATGATTAGATATTTTTTTTCTAAATTATAAGTTTCCTACTCTTGTACACCTGCAATTTTCTAAGTGTTACAGTGTTTTTTTCAAAAAAATGTTCAATGTCAAAAAGATTGTTCACCAAATTTTGGAAAATGTATTTGTACGTGAAAGAGAGCACGAATTTGCACACTGTGGCAAACCTCTATAGCAGTATTGCAAGATTCGGGGGAATTCTTTTGAGCTTGAACTAGAGCAAGAAGAGCACAGTATGCTTCCACTGCTTCCATGGGCGATGACTGAGCGACCTTCAGTTTTGCCTTAATCCTAAGTAATGAACCTTGATCCCACTTTGAAGTCTCATCTAAGGCGGCATCTGTTGCCACTTCTGCCTCCGAATATCTCCTCTGTGCAGAAAGAATCAGTGCTAGCAACCTCCAACCTTTTGGAACTGATCCACCAGTAGCTTCAATATACTCCTTCGCACATCTCAAGGCTACAACCATGTTCCTTTGCTCAGCATATTCAATCCCCATGTCAAATATCAGGTCCGCATTGTAGCGGTTAAGCACAATTGCCTCTGTAAGTGACTTAATTGTTTCTGCCTGCAAGAGAGACCTTTGGTAGTCTGACGAAACAGTCTTAGACTTCTTACCAAAACAATTCCCCATTAAATGAAGGCCAATGCTCTTCAGATGCGTGTTCGATGATTCAGCATTTGACACTACTCTTTTTGCATATTCAACACCCTCAGAAGCAAGATGGGACTTTGTACTGCATATCTTGGCAGCTAATAACAAGGCAAGGATATCATTTGGATTCTCAAGCTTGTTTAAAGACTTCCTCACAAAATTCAGTGCGGTATCTTTCTGACAAGCTGCATAATAACAAAGCGCCAGAGTGCACCATCTCTCCGTGCGAGGATATATTCCTGGTAAAACCTCTTCAAGATGCTTTGCAATAACCAGTGACTCGCCACAAAGCGATAAGGCGTAGGTCAAGTGTTCCATCACTGAGGGGTCCCAGTGGATCTTGCCCTGGTACCACTTCCTCAAAAGAACCATCAGAAGTAAAATAGCCTCTTCCACGTTATTTTTTGGAACAAAAGAACCTTCAGCTTGTGAAGCCAAACTGGGAGGACTCCATTCTACACAGCCATACAACAGAAAAACAGAAAATCTTTTCTGAATTCTGGTGCAACATTCATCATCAAGGTTCCATTGGCCAAGAAGAGCGCATCGGTAAGAAGCTAATGCTTCATCATATGAACCAGCTTGTTTCCAGGCTTCCGGGAGAAGTTCCACAGATTTGTTGACAGTTTCTAGCAACTTTTGATCGATATCAGGAGTGCCGTTCTGGAACAAACTTTCAACAGAATCAAGGACACTCTTGCACTGGTGGGCAGCTTCTGCTTGTTCGACAAGTGTTTGCAACAGTCA
The DNA here is from genome assembly GCA_001602275.1 of Zoysia japonica. Classification (NCBI taxonomy): domain Eukaryota; kingdom Viridiplantae; phylum Streptophyta; class Magnoliopsida; order Poales; family Poaceae; genus Zoysia; species Zoysia japonica. The sequence continues at coordinate 693,713 of BCLF01000114.1, read as the reverse complement.
AAAATAAGTCTAAGATGACACTAAAAAGAGTTAAAGCATTTGTATAATAGTATTTAAGGAATTGTACCTATTGATTTTCCTAGCTTGTGAAGGGACAATGATTTCAAGTAAATGGCCTCAAGGACGAGACAAGCAGGATTCTGTGGATTCTGTGTGACAGAACTTGGCAGTTCTGATTTTGTCCTCCCTTTCTTTGATGGCGTCTTATCAGAAAGAGAGGGCTGAAACGGTTGAATAGCAGCCTGAAGGTCTATTCCATCAAAAACACAAAGGGCAGCTTCTACATTGCCTTTCTGAAATTCCAATCTTCCGAGCAGAGCTCTTGCTTCCTGTCAGCAAATGCACAATATAAAATAAAAAGAAACTTAGTGTCAGCGTTCAGAAAAATTCAGAAAGGGCTAACTAATGATTTCAATTGCAAATATATAAACAAAACATTGAAACATAGGACTCATATGATAATATGAACCTCAAAATAAAAATACACTCGCATATTGGGTCAAAATACTATGCTACTCTGCAATTGTCTATTATTCTATAAACCTGCTGTTACTTTTCAATCAGCTTGCAGAATTTAACTTCTATTCTGCAGAATTGTTGAAAATTCATCATAATTCCATCACCAGAAATTCTGAATCAAAGCTCTTTTAAGACATATACCCTCCAGTTGGGAATTACTGATGTTAGAACATGAAGGATAGTTCAAATTCAAACTAATTTCTTTGTACTGATGTCAATGATATTGTTCCTACAATATCTGCCAGCTATTCTGAAATGGAGGAAACAAAAAAATGGTTCCTCAAAAGTAGGATTGAATACCCCCCAAGGTACCTCACTTATACTCACTCTGGTTTTAAAATATTGAAACGGTTGAATATTAACATCAATTTCAACCATTTTCCTTATTCAAAAAAATATGATAAATGTAATCTATTTTCTTAGATTTTGTTTTATCATTAGTGATATTTGAAACACGACTAATAATTTTACATATTTGAACAAAAAATTTGAATAAATCAAATGGTAAAAGTTGAAGTCAATAGTATTAATGTTTTAAAACAAGAGAGATTACCATAGAGATGGAAAACCATGTTTGTTTAAAAAAATTCCACACACAGTCACTGTACCATGTTTTTGACGAGAAAGAGCTCCTACTCCTACAGGAATCAAATGTTGGGGAAGCAACCAGAACGTCAAACTCACAACAAATCCAATTATCCTAAAACCTGAGCACAACTTTAAAAAAATAGTAAAATACACAGTTCCTGCATTTACGACTTTCAAATGCGACAAAATGTTTCGTTACAGTTTGCCTACAATGCACAGGAGAAATGCCTCCCTGATCTAACTAACCCGAAGCCAAACTGAAAAAGCAACGAAACATTTCGGACCTCGTAATTGAGGGAGAGGCCCTCGGGGTGCGACGACGACGTAGCGTCAGCCCGTGCGATGCTGCCGACGCCCGACTTCACCAGCTCGCCCTCTGTCGCCGGTGTCGGGGGCGACGGGTCCGCCTCCACCACTGCCGGTGATGCGGTCTCAACAGGCCCCGCCTCGCCGGCGTTACCGCCATTCTCCGGGTCTGCCATGCTGATTGTTGATCGAGAGGTGTTCTGTTTTGGCGTCCAATGGAACGAAATGGCAGAAGCAGCTTCGAAGGCTTCCCCTTAACTTGTGCGGTTACCTCTATTTTTAGGAAGTCCGATCTTCTCCAGAAAATTAAGTTTACGTTTGTTAAATCAAAATTTGATATTGTTATAGATTAAATTAACTTTTCATCATACAAAATATTTTAATAATTAATTTTATATTATTAAAATTCATCAAATTTAAAAAAATCACTATCAAACTACAGGTTTGATTGACTAAATCTAAACATAAACATATTCTCATAGAGAGAGTAATAGAAGTTTTCAACGTAGACATCACTAGAAAAATAATGAAGTTTTCTTTTAAAAATTTGAAGGAGAGCATCCCATCTTTTTATTTTTTTTAAAGCAAATACATACTGCAGTCACATGTAGATGTAGAGAGGGACAAGATCACACTCTCTTCACAAGGAGGAGAGTAACTGTAACACTTCGTGTTTCGAAGCCAAGCTGTTAAAGTCCGAAATTAGGGAATCCGAGCTCAATTTATTTTTACCCTTTCAAGCAAGTTCAAATTTTAAATTAAATTCAAAATTCAAATCTTCAAGTTCAAAAAAAAATTCAAAGAAATTTGTGAATAAATATTCTATTTGAAAGGTTTTACAAAGTCTTGAATTTAGAAATTTTCTTTAAAATTTTATTTAAAGGTTAAAAAGGCCTCGACAGAAAATTTTCTTTTAAAAGGTTGCTGATTTCTGAATTTTATAAAATATAATTCTTTTCAAATTTGAACTTGGGCCCAAAATAAAAGTTATTCCTTTTCAAATGTTTTACCACTCTGCAAAGTTTCAAGTTTAATTGAGCTTAGAAAGTATAGATTTGGAAGCAAAACAGCGAGCAGCGCAGAAAATTCACGAAAAATCAGAAAAAAGAGAAAGGAAGTGGGACCCGCCTGTCAGCTGGACTGTTGTGCCTTCCCCAACCTCCTGTTGCCACCGTGCTTGGACAGATGCCCGCAGCTCGCCTCTTGCCGCTGCATGGACGCCACGCTCGGGTGGATGTGTCCGGCCCCGACTCTTCGCGCGGAAACGAGCTCACCCCGTGTCCCCGGCCCCGAATCGGTCTCGTCTCAATTTCCTTTTCCTGTACGCGAGCTCCATCGGCCGAGTCTACTCCCTCGCCGTGAGTGCTCTCCTCCAACCACATCCAGCCCCGTTGCCCAGCGAAGGAGGTGCGCCCAAGCCTCCTCTGGCCTCCCGCGCCCTCACCACCGCCTTCCCCGCACTGTGGCACTGATTTTCAAGTTTCCTCAATTCGAGCTCCCATTCTCCGTGAAATTCCAGTGAGCTTCGGCAAGATCTCATTGATTCCTTTCGATCCCGACCTCCTTACTACCCCACACATCCCCAGGGTCGAAGACGGCGTCAACTCATTGAGCTTTGGGGACGGGATTTGAAGCTTTTTTGGCCAGTGACGTCGAAGCTGCGCACCTCACCGTGGACGCCCCTTCTCTGCGCTGTTCTTTAATGACAACCTCGACGCCGGCCATCTACTCGCGGCCATGGAGCTCACTGCAAAGCTTTCCTCGAGTTTCGTCCTCTACAGCGACCACATCGCCCTGCCGAACGTCGCGCCGCGCCGCCCCTCGATGCCGGCTCACCTTCGGTGAGCCTCCCACCCCTCCAACCATTGTCTCGAGTTCTCCGGGCTCCGGTGACCATTTTGACACTGGTTATTTCGCGCGCGACTGCTGGAGATTCACCTTCGGCGAGGTCGCCGGCGACGCCGCCGACCGCGCCCGCGCCATAGCCGGGCGAGGTCAGCCCGACCCGCGCATGGAGCCTCCCCCTTCGTGGGCCAGGTTTCCCTCTCTGCGGCCCACTGTGAGTGGCTGGCCCAGTTCGGTTGAGAATTTTTATTATATCGTGAAATGATTTATTTAATTGCTAGAAAATGCTTTCAAGTTTATAAAAATCATAGAAAATTCATCCAAACTCGGAAAATTGTGAAATAAATTTTGTTCGGATCCACTAAACTAGCACTATTTTCTGAAGCTAACAATTTTTCAGTTTGTGCATAAAAATAATTTAAATAATTCAGATCACTAAATACTTCATTAATGCATTATCATTATTTCTTGACATGATAAAATCTGAAAATTTTTACTTTTCTGTTTATTTTGTCAAACTTTCTATTTTTAAAAAGTTTTATATCTATTTTCATCAAAAATAATTTTATAATCATTTTATTGTATTTAAACAGTTTTTAATTCATTATAAATCCTTATGATTCCAATAAATCATGAAAATTTCTCAAAATTTTTTTTATAACCTTTCTGATTTTATGCATAATTCAAATTATATTTTATGTTTCTAAAAACCATTTTAAAGAAGTTTTGCAACTAAATTTGTGTCTTTTGAAAATAAAAGGCTGTCATTGCATGTGATTTTATCTAAAGTTTAACACCATTATAATTCCTTTCTTTGCTTATTATTCATGTTAGAACCCTACCCACCTGAAGAGGAGCGTGGAGTTGTTCCTTTGGCAAAGGAAGCTAACTGTGAGCAAAGCCCAGGCAAGCTCCGATGCATTAGACCTGTTTTAAATTTTCATTTTATCACAATATATTATATGGTTAATGTATTGTGCATTAAGTTGTAGGAGTTGTTTGAAACCTAGGATGCATGATAGTGCTACTTACCTCATTTGAGTATATATTGGTATAGGTAACTCGATGTAGAGCTAGGCTATGAGTTTTAATAAGTGGTAGAAATCGAGTAAATGAGAAACCTCACTCACGAGCTATAGGTTTTATCTAATCCCACATTGAATAAACCTGAGACTGGGTGAGGATAGAGTATATGAGGGTTGAGAAGGCAGGGCCTTCACAGTGGTAGCCCTGTCTGTGTCGGTTAAGGACCGATTCGAGTGTAGCCCTATTGAGCAAGTTTGAACGTACCGAATACATACTGGGGACATGGGACCCAAGAAACTGATGTAGCAAAACGCCGTAGTGGTTGGACGACCCCCACCTCTCTTTTGGCGGCGGCGGAGAAGAGCCTTGTGTCTAACCATGGATATGTCCTACATAGTGATCGCATGGAGGACCCTGTGCTCAGGAGAGGTGTGCCTGTTCGGATCGGCCCTATGGGTTGAGCGAAAAGTGGTCACGTGCAGTTTTCAAGAAGCGCGTACGTGTAGTGTACTTCGGATTTTCCCAGCTGATGTAAATCGATTATAATCGCTGCCCCTCACAGTAACGAGTACCGCTTGTTCACTGAGTCATGTCGTAGTAATAATGTATTCCCTCTGTTCCCAAATAGTTGCCATTTCCACCAATACACTTCTGCTCACATCTCTTTCACTTTCCACTGCATATTCTCTCCTCTAATACACCCTGTCCTATTTCCAATGACTGTCCTATTTCCAATGACAGTTATTTGAGAACAGAGGAAGGACGTAAACCTAATCAATAATATGAATTGTTTGCTTAGTTCATAGTCAATAGCTTGGTAACCATGCTTGATATAGTTATAGAGAAAAAATAAAATAACCTTCCATGAACCTAATCTACCGCTAAAACTTTAATATAAGGATTATATTAGTGCTGGTTTTGCAAATGGCCATCCCATGTGAGTCAGCCTCATCATATCTTTGGAGTCGGCTGTAGTTGACCACGTTGACGGGTAAGACTTGCGGAGCATTTGAATGCTCAAGGATTCGTTCTCTGTGGTTTTGTGTGCAGGTGGTTTCTTTGTCCCTCATCTGGAACAACTAGTAGAAGCAACCTCGATGGTAGCTATGTTCGTTGGAAGTCTTGCTCGCCGGGCTGCTGTTTGTGTGCTGCTAGAGAATGCATCGTATGGGCTCGATGACATCTTATGCATAGTCTATAGGACACCCTAATTCAGGATGGCATTTTATGCATAGTCTCTAGGAGACCCTAATTTAGGTTATTGCTTCCGCACTTTCAAAAAACTTAGTTTTATGAACTTAAGCAACAGTTTGTAGTATATTTTATCGTGCTTGAGTTGTACTGTTAGTCTTCGCTTCGCCGAGTGACACCCGATAAGATCCTGTGGTCGATGGATCGTCTTTTCTGTGGGGTGGTCTGTCACAGCATGGTATCAGAGCAATATTAGGAATAGTACAACTTTAAAGCTATTTTCGAAAAGCTAACTACGCCAAAAACGCTTAGTTTTAGCCAAATTAAGGACTATAATAGTGCTGGTCTTATCAGGTGGCTGTGTCAGAGAGCTAACTGCCAACCCTTAGATCGTGTAGAAATCGAGTTGAGAGAGCGTGTTTGCCACCGAGGTCATGTACGGTTAACTATATTGGCCAGTTTTTATTTTGGTGAGGATTGATAGGACGATTGCATATTGAGCATTTGCATTTAAAATCATAAATAACCAAATCATCTAAAAAGAAATTTCCTGTCTTGTGATAAAAGTTTTAAAAAAGTTTTGAAAGTTTTAAAAGTTTTAACCCAACCAACTTTGGAGTAAAGCTGCTTTGAATTTTAACTGCCATTGCAGTTAGGACAGATTGCTTGGAAATTTGTGGAACCTTTATGATTCTAAAGACTAGGTGGTTGGCTCAAATGTTAGAATTTTAGTAGACTGGTTCTTATGCTCAAAGAAGATGAAGAAGGTCTAAGTAATCAGCGGATATATAGGAATGCATGTACCTCAACAAATCTTGACCCAAATTATCGCTGCTATGCTTTAGTCGTAGAAAGAGTAGATGCAAGAAGCCACTTTTAAAACTCCACTAGGCAACATGATAGTTTCCACTTGGCCATTCTAGTCCATAATTTCTGTCACCAATTATCAACTCCGAGACTTCAATTTCCGGTGTCTTTACTTTCAAAAATGTTGTTGCCCCCAACCCTTGTATTTCAATCTTCACCACGAGCGTTTCGAAGTAACCTTGGTGCATCTGTTCAATAAATCTGCGACCATCCTACTACTTCAAGCCCTCTGAAAAAAATTCATAGCTCCATCATTTCAGCACTTCGAGTATCACCTTTCAAAGAGCATATTTCTTGGCCTGGTTGTTATATGAGGACAAGTGAATATCTGTGGAAAGCTGTGCAAGTCCTCTACAACTTTGTTATTCAGCTCCAGCCTTGGTTCTGCCTTCAGTGGTGCCCATATCAAATTTTTGCGACTGCTACCAGTTCGGGACAGAATTGACGCTACTCTGTATTACTCCCTATGTGCTCTAACATTTTACACCAAATTTTCCTTCATACTTTCATCAGCATTATTTGTTGATCGGTCATCAATTGCGATTGCTCAACAGTCTGTCATTAAGCCTATATCATTAAACTCCTTATCCTTTCCGAATTATTCATTGTTTATGCACCCTATTCGAACCCCTCTCTGTAAATCTTGCGCAAGTATATCGTGTATTACTATTTTGAATCCATCATTAACACCTCTTGTGTTTAAATGAAATCTGTAAGTTGCTCTTTGAAAATCCTTACCTTGTCGGAGAGCTAATAACTAGCAGGTGGTTTCTCTCTCCCTCCTCTGGACCAACTGCCAGAAACAATCTCGAGGGTAGCTATGTCCGTTGGAAGTCTTGTTCGCCGCGCTGCTATTTGTGTGCTGCTAGAGGATGCATCGTATGGGCTCGATGGCATCTTATGCATAGTCTCTAAGAGACCCTAATTCATGTTATTGCTTCCGCGCTTTGAAAAATTCTTGTTTTATGAACTTAAGCAACAATTTGTAATATATTTTATCGTGCTTGAGTTGTACTGTTAATCCTCGCTTCGTCGAGTGACACCCGATAAGATCCTGTGATCGATGGATCGTTTTTTCTATGGGGCGGTTTGTTACAGTAACAACACACATCAATGCATCCACCAAAGAACACCACTTCAAAGATACAACACACACCGATTATACTTAACAATCCCCAATGAAGGACTACCATCGTATGAAACCGCCTTGACGATCTCTAATCATGCAACCGTTGAGCACCAAGTCGTAAGAAGACGACACTTATAACTTGTATGACTTTAAAGAACTAACTGAGATCAAACGAGATATCTTCGACGCCCTTCAAAGAAAGAAAGCTCAAAGGAAGAAAGCCTCAGAAGAGCCCTCCTAATGCTATAAGTTACTACTCAATGAAGTTTCAACAAAAGTGGTTTGACCGCCAACTTATTTAAACCATAAAAATTCTTATTACAATACTATAATTTTTTCTTTCATTTTAAAAAAGTAAGCACAGAAGTAATACTTAGAGTATAAATAGGTAACTTCCGAACCTATTTAATTTAAAAAATGAAATGTTTTCTTAAAATAGAGATTTTAAAATATAGTTATTTTTTAATTGAAAAGAGATTTAAAAGATTGAACGAAGATCAAAAAATTAAAACGTACACTGCACAAAACACTACCTTTTAAGCTACCTTGGCTGAGCCCGGCCGCATTCCTGCGGTCGAGGCAGCGTACAACAGCAGCTCAGCACGGAGCACGTGTCAGCTAAACCTTGCGTCCGTCTCACACCTGCCCGCCGTCGCCGCCGCCCCGTGCACACGCGTCCACCGCTCCCCAGCGCAGCCTCTCACGATCCTAACCCATTCAGCACCCGCGGCGCTCTCCCGCCACCGTACCCGACTCCCCGCCTCCCCGGCTCACCCTCCCACCCGATTTCCACGGCGCACATGGATCCAGACCAGCTCCACGCTGCCGAGGACCTCGTTGATGCGGCGGAGTGTGCAGGCGGCGAAGAAAGCTGGGCACGCGCACTGCTACGTCGCGGATGGGAACTGTCCCAGAAGGCGGCCATTGCCGGCGTCGCCGCGACGACCGCGCCGGTCGTCGCTCCGCCCATAATCATCCTGTCCATCGCAGGCGTCGCGCTGTCCGTCCCCTTCGCCGCCTGCCTTGCCAGCCTCGTCGCCACAGACCGCCTCATGGGCGCACTCCTTCCGCCCACCCTGCCCCAGCCGTGCTCCACCAACGACTTACGAGACGAGGAATCAGAGCAGGAGTTCGTGGACGCATCAGACGCCCCAGACGAAGAGGGTCCCGTGTTCGGCTACTGGAGCAAGACAGAGGAGGACGCCATTATGGAGCAGAATGAGAGTTTTGCTTCGTTGCCACTGTCCCGGGACCCTGCCCTCTCCGAAGAGCTGCTCCCTCTACTGGCCAACGAGGAGATCTATAGTGCAGGTGTGCTTGCAAGCGAAGAATCTGGTCATGAGTTCGTCGTACCAACAGATGGGAAACAGAAGGACAATGACACAGCCATGGAGGTGGACAATGAGTATATTACCATGGAGGCGCCGTCGCGGGGTGATGTTTCTGTGTCAGAAGTGCCGGTATCATTCGAGAAAGACAGTATAATTCAGGAAATGGAAGATGCTTCAGTTTCAGCCACAATATCAGCGCAACAGTTATCTGTATCAGATAATGAGAACAAAACAGAGGATGGCAAGTTCACAATTGCAGTGAAAAATGCGTCTAGAAAGGATATGCTATTACCCGGCCTGCACACTACTGCAGTGGGTGACTCTGCTCTGCCAATATTAGGTGACGATGATGTTATGGTTCAGAGGTATAAAGAAGGTGGTGTTTCTGGTAGAAAGTCGGGAAAAGATTCTCATATTTCAGAGAGGGGGGATAAATCAGAGCAGCGCAAAACCACACAGGTCATACCTCCGAAAGGGGTTAGTGTTTCTGAATTGCAAGGATGGAAGGATAACACATTTCGGAGCAAGTTAGAAGATGAAATAGCACTGGAGACGGCACTGCAAGAAGAACTGGGAGATGCTAATCCTGTTATTGGGGAAGAGTTTGATGTGCAACTGGGTGACATTCCAACTGCTGAGCCTGAAAGCGAGTTGTTTCAATCTAGACACCAGATGGCTCCCGAGTTACTGGCGATGCCTGAATCTGCATATGTCGACAGTTCTCGTGGAAGCAATTTAACAGAAGGCATTGTGAAGGATGCTGACAACAAAAATGCGGAAGTTGTGGAGCACAATGGTGGGGAAGATGTGCCAACCATGGTGGCCGTTGATGATAAAAATGATCTGATTTCCAGTAGGACCGAACTGAATGTCACAACCATTAGTGATGATATGACAAGTGTCGAGATCAAGCCACATGCTGACCACCCTAATCAAACAACTTGTGTGGCCAACAAGGAACATAGGAAGGAAGAGGTAGCTGAGGACAAGGTGAGTTGATATCACATTTACTTCAGTTTTCGTCTATTCCATTTTCACCAGATTTCCAAATCGTTAATAGGTTTCTTAGCAAGAATATTTATATTGTCTTTTTATGCAATGTTACTAGGTTCATACCAGATATGATGGTTGTTTTACTTGTATTTGTTTTATTAATGCAAGCTACTGTAAAAATGCAAAAATTGTAAGACTTTGCTTCAAATACAACGTGACATCTGCTGGTCAATTTTGTTGATAGTACATCTTGATAAAAGTATGTCTTTTTTTTTGTGAAATTTACTAGTGTGTGAAAACAAAGGAGAGCAAAAACATGGATGACAAGGTCCCTACCACAGACATGGGAGCACAGGTTGATGGTATTTCTAGAACACCAGTGAGGGATAATCAAAGCACGAAAGAAGATGAAGCAACAGTGGAGATGATGCTCGAAGAAGTTACAAGTGGTATTGATCCTGTTGCAGGGGAGGTGATTGAGGTGGAAGTGGACATTATGGCTCCAGAAAATGAGTCGCTGCCGCTGAGTGACCTTGTGGCTCACGAGTTACAGGTGCTGACCAGAGCTGGATTAGTTGATGATGAAATTGAAGACATTGCGAAGGGTGTTCAGTATACAAATGTAGTTAATGTAGAAAACCAAAGTGGGGAAGGAGCTTCCAGTTTTGTCTCAGTGACATCTGTGCGGACCGTGGATGATGGTGATGATCTAAGGTCTAGTGGGAGCACACCATTTGTCTCAGTCACTAGCGACGAAATGACCAGTGAAAAGGGCATGTCAGATCTTGAATACCATCATCAAACAACTCGTGTGGAATACAAGGTAATGGACAGAGAATTCAGGACCAAGAAGCTAGCTGAGGACAAGGTGAGTTGCTTTATTTTCTTGGTTGTAATGCGAAGTTACCAGATGCATCTAGACATGAAACTATTTATTTGTTCATGTTTATCGATACAAACTTTATCAAAACTCTGAATTGATGAGAAATATGCCCAGCATGAAAATGTGTATGTCAATCTATGTGTCAAATGATTCAAATAAATAGAAGAAATCAATGCACATATGATAAAAGGAGAGGAGGATAATTAACCATTATAATTTTTCAATCTTGTGCCACGATACAATATGATCACATTTCTTATCTGCCATATGCATACGGAATTGAGTATGTATGGAACGAAAGGGACGTGCTTAGTCCTAAGCATAGAAATGCTGAAATTTGTGTGGTCAAGAAATGCGTAAAGGACCCTCATCCTAAGATTAGAAATGCTAATTGTCATTTTCTTAGAGCCTAGGGTAGCAACAATCTTTATATAAGGTGAAATGCATGGAAAGAAAGGAATACAATTATCCTCCAGGCAAGAGGAAAGACCACTGTACGCTACAATGCTTGAGAAGGAGGAAATCAACAGCCACTACATGGTGACGAGAAGGAAGGTTTTAAGAGCAGCAATTAATTGGGCTCTTTTGGTAGAGCTCACGGCTCTACTGATTCTCTGGATTCACTCTTGATTCTCTTATGAAGCGATTATATGGCTGAAAGTGATTCTCTTTAATTCTTTAGAATAAACTCCTAAAATCAGGATAGAGAATCACTTCACAAAATCAGTAAAAGCTATTTTTTTCAGCTTTTAGCCTTTTAGTTTATTTCAAAGAATCACTTCACAGAATCAGAGAAGAATTAATTCTCTTAAAAAATAGCGTTTGGCAGAGCTTTACTAATTCTGTTTGAGAATGAAGAACTGAAAGCTCTGTCAAAGTGGCCCAAAGTGTGCCTCCGACCAAATTTTTGGCCAAAATTTGTGATTCCTTCCCTACTGACCCTGTGGTATTCATATAAATTGAGGAGGTTTTCTCAACAGTCGACTGCTAAACTGCTGAGAGACTTGTAGGTGGGCCTAGATATAAAAGAGGGTCCAGCTACCATCTCACGGCAGTTGATTGCATCCCCTGTAAATCTTATGTTTTCATCGTTTTCCTTTTTCATATTCCTAATGCGATGTCAGAGCACTTGCTATTACTACATCGTCTTACACTTCCGTATTGACGTATTGTGATGGCATTTTGTCATTATTTGTTTCCACCAGGACATCTACACGGAGGAACAGCTGCGGGAACAGCTTAACACCCTACGAACAATAACTGGGTACTGCGCCGTGCCATATTTGACGCTGGAAGGCGAGCTTGCCAGCCTGTACATATTTGTAGGCGTGGAGCCACCTGAAAGTTCCGGTCCTGCCTCCGACCTTGCCGAGCTCAGCGCGAAACTTCGATTCTTGAAGTCGATAATAGGAGTGGAGTGAAGGCCGCAGACCGGAGCCAACTGGATGTATGGGTTTTGTTTTGTGGTTCTGTTCGCTGCACATAGTTCAGCTGTGCAAACACCGAATACGGCATCTGTTGGACTTGGACACGTGTAAATGAACTCTGATGGACGCATGTTTGTCTTATTATCTGGAAACATCGGGATAAATGAAAGTTACTTCGATTTGTCGGTGTCAGCTGACACCGATAATATTAGAGGATGAGGTGGCCAACGGCGCTGGCTTCGCCCTATTCGTTGGAACCATATCCTCTGCGGTGGATAAAAAAAATGCAGACAATAAACAGGAATTGGCATTAGGATAGGGTAGCCAGCGGCTAAGATCCAAATGATACAGTAACAGATGCTACATTAAAAAGTAATCAAATAGCTTCCAGTTTTACTATACATGTACGGACATAACACTGTTTACGTTATTAATCTACTGTGCTAGGCACATCTACAGTGCTCTTCTGCGGTAACGCAGACAACTTTGATCCTCGACACTATTATCTTTTTTTTTTGTTTTGCGGAAACTTGGCAAGGGCTCTGCCTATTCATAATTATAAAGAAGAATCCAAAATAAAATGGACACCGGCCAGCATGGAGCTGGCCCAAGGAACAAAGAGGGAAAAATAAAGGGAAAGAAAACAACAAAGATCCAGACACCAAGAGATAAAAAGGCCACTGAAATAACTGATCGAAAAAGTACAGAACACCTAAAGAATCTCTCTCCCAGGTCGATCCCCTAGACCGAAGAGAACGGGGTCCTCTCAATTGAGAGTCAAACCAAAGCTACTTAATTTAGATCTCTTCTCAATTGATCAAAATATAATGCTACAGTGCTATAAACAGTATCCGATCTAGAGTACTTTCTGATAGTAGTTTCCTATTTAAAAATATTTATGCTACAGTACTGATGCATGTCACTGTTCACTCTGCCGCCGAGAGAGCTGATTTGTGCTCCCATCGAAAATGCTCCGGTTTCCCTCTTTTCAGACGTACGTTTTCACCAAATGTAGAAAATAATCCTGGTGTAGGACCTTTGCTTGCTTGCCGAGACATCTTCGAGTTCCTCTGTACCCAGGCTGCCACCGATTCATCCGTAGCTCCGACAAAAGTATGCGTGCATCATCAAACCAGCTACAGTCCAAGGTTAGGACCGTCCTAGTAAACGGACATGTTTAGAAAAAGACATCTACGGTCTTCTTTCTTGGCTCATAAATTGATGTTTACGTCGATTTCTAATATTACTTTTATTATTTATTTTATTAAAAAAATTAGTTTAAATATGTAAAATTATAAATCTTATATCAAATATCTTTGATAATAAATCAAAGTATAATAAAAATATATAAAATTTATCATTTTTTAATAAATGAATAATTAAAATTGATGTTAAAAATTAACAACAACATTAATTTAGGATGGAGAGAGTGGTGAATAAGCTGCAGAGCTGATTATAATCCCATTCTCTGATGGCTAGATTGTCTGCTGTTAGTATTTTTTTGCGCATCGCAATCCACATAAATACCTTGACTTTGGGCTAAGCTCTGGCCCGCAAAATAATATATGCTCTGAATGGCGGATACCAGCCTAGAAACTACACTTTATGCCGAGCTCACCGAGTACAATCCCGTCGAGTTCCACTTCCAGGCAATGCTGTCATATTGACTTTGCTGCATCTGTATGACATGTATTTCTCCAATTTTAAAATATTAACATCAATAATTTTTGACATTAATTTTGATCATCAGTAGTATTAAAAATTAATAAAAATAATATATTTTATTAGTTTACTTTATTATTTGTATTTAAAAGATGACTAATAATTTTATAAATAAATAAATATTTTGAATAAAATAAATGACCAAAATTGATATTATAAATCAACATAATTAATATTTTTTAAAATGGGAGGGAATAATTAATTCTCTCCATGTGCTAAGAAATTACCTAATCTTTAGCTGATTGCTCAGGTTTCGAACCGAAACACACTTCTTGTCCTGCAGTTCATCAATTCCCCCTTCTATCTAAGCGAAATTTCTTCGAATCTTTATCAATTTTCTTGGTGACCTAGTTTGGCAGGGAATTAATAACCTTGGCATGGTGCATCACAATGGGTGGTAACATAAACCTTGCCAAGTCTATACTCCGCCCGCTCTGCGATGTGTCCCCCTTTCGAACCAGGTAGACGACCACTAATCTTTTCAATCAAGCCGATCTTGAGTTTTCGCGTATGAAGCGGTAGACCTACCACTAGATGTTTGCAAGGAACGCTGGTGAATGTTCCAGGGTGTTAACATGTCAGTTCTCATCGAATCGGATCGTTCTCCCTTATTTGGCAGATTGGTGCAAATGTCACAAGTTTATTGCTTAAAAATGAACGAAATATGTCAGTATGACGAGGTGCTGTACAAGATCCCTTTAGAAGGCAGAAATTTATTACTTCGAAATTACAGTTTTCACAGTTCAGAGAGGATGAGATTGGAGAGCAACAAAGAGACCCCAAGAAATTTACAGACCGACCATTTAACAACCATCACATTGCCTCCCATCAGATTACTGCAGATGACACCCTCTTCGAAGTCCGCGCCACGGCCGAGTCGACCGCTCAAGTGAAAATTCTCGCCGCACCAGAGGTAGTGGTAGCCGGAATGTCGACCTCGCGGATCTCGGTCTTGAAGCCCTTGCCGGCGGCGTTCGCCAGCGGGTGGATGCCGTGCTCCGGCCCACTCATGTACGCCCTGTTCTCCCTCTCTTTCTCGAACGACACGCCGAACTTCTTCTCCACACCTGCATAATCAAATCGCACAAGATCACAAACTTATTCCTGAAACAGATAATCTTAATCTTATCCAAAAAAGAAGATAAACGCTATAAGCATCGATGTAGCAACGCACAGTCCGCCATGTCCTGCCGGAGCTGGCCCTCGCGGGTGAGCGCCATCATGATCTGCGGAAGCCCGAGCGGGAGCGCGTCGCCACGGTCCACATGCCAGAAATGGATGGTCTTGCCGTACGTCTTGCACACCTCCTCCAGGTCCCGGCGCTCCACCACCCCCGGCACGCCCGGTATGAACAGCACTCCGCTCTTCACCTCGAACTCGTGCGAGTGCCACAGCGGCTTCTCTTCGTCGGGGAGCGTCAGGAACACCTTCTCCGTGACGAGGTATTCCACGCCGATGAGCCGAGCGTCGGCACCGGGCCCGTCGAAGATGAGGCACTGGCGCATGTCCTCGGTCAGGTGCGAGCAGAAGTGGTGCGCCTCCACCTGCCGGGTCATGTCGTCCGCGTAGAAGTGGAACGCGCACAGGTGCTGGTGGATCTGGTTGATGGGCGCGAAGCCCTGGATGGTGCCCGTCGCCGTCTCCAGCAACGCCGTCCCTGCCTCCGTCTGCTTCCCCGGCACATCCACGTTGTGGCACGACGACGCCATTGTGGTCTGTGTTGCAATAGAGCTTCTCTTCTTTTCCCTTTCCACCTCGCTCGGCGGTGCTTTGGACTGGGCTGTACTGGACCAGGTGCGAGTCGAGCTGTTCTTATGAGAGTGAGGCAGGTTCATGCAGCTGCACACGTGTGACTCTCGAAGAGATACGTGTCCGGGAGATCCATCTGGTGGCATCGTAGGTGGCACGTACGGTCGTCGCCACGTGCTGTGCAAATTCCTTTGGGCACGCACGTTCTCTGCTTTTGAAAAAAAAAAGTGCTGTTCTAACTCCTTCGGGCACGGATGTTCTCTGCCTTTGGTAAAAAAATTCCGGTAAAAAAAAATATTGACGATCACGGGAAAATATGATATTTCGGATATTTCAGTAATTTTGGTGCTGTAGTTTAAATATTTATAAAACCAATTGACATGAATTTAGAAGGATTTGTCTTTAATCTATAAAACAACATGGTTAGCAATTTTCATTGACTAAGGATACTAAATATAAAAAATACTCCCTCCGTTACAAAAATAAGTGTACATCTATATTTTGTTAAACTTGTCTTTGACTAATTAATTTTAATATATATAAAATATATATTATAAATGTATTTTTTTATGATGAATTTAAAAGTAAAAATACTAGGTTTTTAAAATTAACCAAATCTATAGAAATCATTGATCAAACTTATATGAAAGTTAGATGGTACGAAACCCAAATAAATACTTATTTTAGAACGGATGTGGTATCCGACTTTACCAATAAATATGATATTCGGTGAAATTTTGTTGATTTTTTTCCTACGAGTCTGCCCATGTCTTAACAACCAAATCGGGAGCGTTTCTAGACGAGACCAGGTTATCCCAATCTATAACAATTTCCCCGTTTAGCAGTTAAAATTCTTAGGAGCCACGAACCCGATTTGGCAGTTAAGACTTGGCGACCAGCTATCTTTGTGAGCTCACTTGGGCTCCAAGATCAAGGCTTGATGGCGGTGAATTGAGGGGTGTGGATACGAGAGGGCTATAGCTGGACATTCGGGCCGCCCGGCCTAGCCCGGCACGGCCCGCGAGACGCGTCGGGCCAGCCGGGCCGTACCGCAGTGTGCTTCGGGT
>BCLF01000114.1:637864-676336 GCA_001602275.1 Zoysia japonica | reverse complement strand
GCCGCCGGTCGGGCGGGGCTGGGCCGCTAGGGTGCGTGCCAGCGCCAGCACGGGGGGGGGGTGGTTTTCTGCACTATTGAAACCAGTCGGTTCACGGTTTTTGAAACCCTGGATCTGAGGGCAAGTCTCTGTGAGTCTTGTTGCTGTCGATGCGCCACGATGTAAGGCAAAAAATAGAAGTTACCTGTCCACCCTTACAATGACGTGAATAATTTAAATCGCTTTCTAATTGAACTAGGACGTCAATAAGAAAATCTATAGTAGTTTCTTATCAACATGGAATACAATGTTATAGATTTGTTAAATTATTCAATACATTTTGCTTTACTTTATTCAAACTCTTGCCCACCAAACCTACTGATGTATGTCCGAAATATAAGCTCAGTAATAAAAACTCGGGATGCAATATGGGATTGCAGGAAGAATCGTCAGCATGCAATTTTTCAGATGAATGAAGGATCAGGACTTTAGGAGGCGGCAATGTTGAGTGAGATAAAATTAAGGAAGGTGATCAATACTCCATCTCAGTATCTCACATACTAGTGGAGAGTACAACAGACTTTTCTAGACCCTATCCCACTTAGATGCTAAATCCACAAAGATACAGCCCTGTTTGGATACAAAGTATTTTTGAAGTTTTAGGAGAATACTGTGGTTTTGTTAAAAACTTTGGTTTTAGAAAGTGAGTAGGTGTTTGGATGCAACAAATTTTGTAGTTTCAAAAACCATAGATTGGTAAAAGCGAAGCTATTTGTAGTTTTGAAAACTTCACTCATGACCTCTTTTTTCTAAACCATGGTTTTACTTGACAATAGCTTTAAAAACTGTGGTTTTGTAATACTTTGGTATTGAAAAACAATAACACCCAAACAAGGCCTATATTTTTTATTTTTTATTTGGCCCTTCCATCAGTTTTATCCTTTGCGATGTTAAGTGGGGATAAAAAGACCATTTACTCCTAGGTATTGTATTTGTTTAATTTGAGCATTATTTTCCCTTTTTCTGCAATGTTTGATGATATCATAATTTCAAAATAATTGTTTCATTGCTAAGTTTGCAATGATGACATCATCAAACCATAGAAAACAAAAGGGAAAAATAAAGCTCAAAATAAAATAAATACAACACCTAGGAGTAAAATGGTCATTTCATCTCCCACTTAATATTATTAGGGGACAAGACTGATAAAAAGGACAAATAAGAAATAACAAATGAATTTTAGATCATATAGTTTAGCACAAATCTACAAGAGCCAAGGAGAAAAGCCGTGACACTAAAGGACCGAAGAAGGCGGCCAAGGGGGGGGGGGGGTGAATGGGAGCCAATAAAATTTTGCTCAAGAACTTGGTCTGTATCCCAAAAACAACCCAACGCGTCTCTCAACTTGAATCACAAGGATTAATCACACCAACTAGAGATGACTTAGTCTGATCCAAAAAAAGAACTCAATTACCGGGACCAAAACTAAGTGAATCCAACTCAAAAAGGAGGTTTCTATACTCTAGGTACCGGACAGTCTGGTAATGTACCGGATACTCCGTCAAAGGGTCTCTAGAAGTGCCACCAGACACTTCGGCACTTTACCGGATACTCCGGCCACCAGACACTCCAGCACTTTACGGACACTTCGGCACTGCTGCGGCAACTCAAATAAAAACACGGAAACCTAATCAAACAACCTCGAAACTTCATGAAATTTGGAGCGTTGCTTCCTCAAGACATCACAAAACTATTCCAACAAGAATCACTCAAAAAGCTCAATAAATGAGAGAGTAATTTAGATTTTGGTGCAAGACCTAGGCTTTGGGCGAAACTGGAGAGATCGATGGAATCGAAGGTGCTCATGCCATGGATTCGAATAAGGATCGATATGGAAAGGTTCTAGCATCACAAAACCCTAAGAAATCCACCCAAAAACTACCAATTCCGAGATTTCACCAAAAAGCTCCAAAAGACTCAAGAACGGGAGGGAAAAGAGGATGAACACAAAAATGACTCAACTTCAACATGTTCCATTGATAGAAAGGTTCAGGTTACAATAAAAAACTTGGCTAGGAAACCGCCTACATCCTTCCACTCTTTGGAAGAACAAAGATTGCCCCTCACACAATCTCTTCTCCACTAAAACATGAAGCACACCCTAGCACAAGCAAAATGAACTACTCAAATGGCTAGGTGGAAATACGTCATCCCTCCAACCAGCCACCTCTCTATTTATAGCCTCTCTAAGCATGTCTAAATTACCCTCACTTCTAAACATAACTCAAGGGCAAAATTCTCTAGCTTTCCATCCATCGCCCGGATGCCATCGCGCCCTTCATGACTTTGCTTCGTCGCGACAAAACCTTCGCGATGGTGCCACGTACACCACCATTCGCCGCCTTTGGTTTTGAGGCCCAAACCGAGAAACCGCCTTGCATGCTTCTCAAAGCATGTCTTCCCGATGTCGACGCGTGTCACCTTGTCTTGCGATCCTGACCACCGGCAAGTCTCTCCCAGTCCCGCTCCTCGGGCCCCCTTGTCACTTGCACCGGCATCCCACTCGCCTTGACTTGGTCAACCCGCCGTCTTCATCACTTCCACGGTTTTGAGGCGCAACCGTGAAACCGTCCGTGCTTCTTGCCTTCTCCACGTAAGTGTGGATCACCCCTGACCTCACCCGGCTTCTCGATCGTCCGGCCTCAGGTCCCCAACTTGTGTCCGATCCTCCTACCGCTGACCACCAAGTTGACTCCGTGCACCTACACATCATGAGACAAGCAAGCACGTTTCCTTCTCCTCCAAACACTGAACCATCTTCACCATTTCACAAGTTTGTCAATAATCAACCAAGACTCAAATGTGATTCCAAGAACTTTGCAACTCAAACCAAATTCAAACTCGTCAATGACTCATCACACATAATGAACCATGGCATATCTCAACATGGTTCCTCAATCTCCCCCTTGATGAGTCCATTGACAACACGTAATGCACAAGATTTGAATTTGAGAAACAAAACCATGAAGTCCATCTAAATGACCCAAAACCAAAACAAAGGTATAAAATGGTCATCAAGAGCTAAAAATGGTGAAGGTAGCGACTCAAAAGCAAAGATCACAAAGAGCTCAAGAATGATTCAAATAAGGTGAAAAGCTCCCCCTTTCTTGGTGATAACTTGTCGCAAAGAAAATGCAAGATTTGTGCATGAACCTCATAATTTCTCCCCTTTTGGCAATGAACTCATCAACAAAACTCATGAGAACCAAAAATGCAATGCATGAGGGTATGGACCAATGAGCTTCAACAATTAGGCTTAATAGCATTTAACCGGGTTAATAAAAATCATCCATAGAGCCAAGTGTAAGAGCAAGAGCTCACAATCTCACAAAGTCCATAAGAGATAGCATGGCATAATGACAAAAGAGCTATACAAGCTAAGCAAGAAGATTAGATGGCTCATATGGATTCAAACTTGCTAAGAATGATGAGAGCTATCACCACAAGCATAATCATCCCAATCCAAGGCAAAGCTAGTATTAAGTAAGAAAACTAGCTAGATTCAATCTCAATCAAGGCAACAAGCATTCGTGAAGATGTGCTCTGTCAAATGCTCACATATCTAACAAATACTCAGTTTGATCAAGTCAAGTTGGTTCCTTTGATCAATTTTAGTTACTTGTCCTCAAGTGACCTCTTATCCAAGCGGAGGGTCGCACGACTGGTTACAACAAACACCCCGAGGCTTCAAGGCACCGTATTGGATTTTATTTTTACTCTTAAGTAACCTCTTATCCAAGCGGAGGGTCGCACGACTGGTTACTGCAAACACCCCGAGGCTTGAAGGCACCGTATTGGATTTTTCATTAAGATTAAAAGATCAAATTGGATTAGCAATTATGCACAAGAGCAAAAAGAGCAAAGTTTCATCATGAGCTAAACATTGGCAAAGACATTCCATCTCTCAAACACATGGTGCCAAAGCCAAGATATCATCCAAACTAGCCTTAACACAAGCTTTGACAAGGATAAGAACAAGCATACAAGTGGTGATCAAGATTTCATCATGCTTAGATCATAACTTTCACAATTTGCCAATTTTCATCTTAGAGACTAGCAAGTTACTCAAAAGAATTATACCGAGCTATCTAGAAAAGACTAAGTAGAGAGTTTACTACTAACAGTCACACAAGAGCTCAAGACAATCTTAGCAGTGCCAAATGCAAGAAAGCATAAGAGGTGAAGCTCATCTATGATGCATATGCTACAAAATGAGATGCAAGACTGAAAAGAAGATACATATTTACAAGAAAGCACCAACTCCCCCTCAAATGATGCCATAGGGATGACACACACCGAGCTCCCCCAGAAGAAAAGCAAATCTAGAAGCATCTAGGGGCTTGGTAAGAACGCCGGCCAGTTGATTGTGGGTATCAATGTATTTGAGCTCAATCGCACCTTTCTCAACATTATCTCTCAAGAAGTGGTACCTCACATTGATGGGTTTGACCTTGCTATGTTGACCTGGGTTATTGGCTAGGCATATGGCACTAGAGTTATCATATAAAAGTAGAACACTCTTGAAGTTTAACCCATAGTCACTCATGGTAGAGACCATCCATAGGATTTGGGAGCAACAACTACCGACAGCAACATATTCGGCTTCAGTTGCGGATTGGGCAATACTAGATTGCTTTCGAGAAGACCAACAAACCAAAGAAGTACCAAAAAATGACAAGACCAGAGGTGCTCTTCCTATCAAGCTGACAACCAGCAAAATCAGCATCCGAATAGCCAATAAGATCAAGAGACGATGAAGCAGAATACCAAAGGCCAAACTCAAGGGTGTATTTGAGATACCTGAAAATGCGTTTCAAAGCATGACAATGAGACACCCTTGGAGAAGCTTGAAAGTGGCTACAAAGACACACAGCAAAGTGTCTGTCGGGTCTTGTTGCCGTCAAGTACAAGAGGGAGCCGATCATGCTCCTGTATTCCCTTTGGTCCACCGCTTCACCACCAAGATCTGGATCGAGTGCTATTGTAGTGGCCATCGGTGTTGCTAGCGGCTTTGCATCGGTCATGTCAAACTTCTTCAGAAGATCTTTTGTGTACTTCGTTTGGTGGATGAAGATGCCTTCCTTGCATTGCTTGATTTGAAGTCCTAGGAAGTAGGTCAGCTCACCCATCATAGACATCATAAATTCACTTTCCATGGTCTCCTGAAACTTAGACACAAGAGCATGAGAGGAACCACCAAAAATGATATCATCCACATATATCTGAACCATTAGAAAATCATTGCCATGATTGAGAGTAAACAAGGTTTTGTCGGGCACAACCCATCACATAGCCCCGCTCTAGCAAGAAATTCTTGAGCCTGGAATACCAAGCTCTAGGCGCTTGCTTGAGCCCATGCAAGGCTTTTTGAAGCTTGTACACTCTATGGAAACTTGGGATTCTCAATGCCCGGTGGTTGCTTGACATAAACCTCTTCCTCAATGAACCCATTCAGAAAGACATTTTTGACATCCATCAGATAGAGGTTAAAGCCCTTAGATGATGCAAAAGCTAGCAAGATCCTAATGGCTTCGAGACGAGCCACAGGAGCAAAGGTTTCACCAAAGTCTAAACCTTCGACTTGGCTAAAACCTTGAGCTACTAGCCTAGCCTTGTTTCTCACCACAAGGCCATCCTCCCCATGTTTGTTCTTGAAAACCCATTTGGTTCCAATGATGTTAACATTGGGAGGAGGATCTACAAGGGTCCATACTTTTTTTCTCTCAAAGTTTTCCAACTCTTCATGCATGGCATTTACCCAATTGGAATCAGAAAGAGCGTGTCCAACATCTCGGGGTTCAAAGGAGGCAACAAATAAGGAGTGAGTAACGCAAGAGAGATGGGCAGACCTTGACCTTGTTGTCCTTTCGTTGATGTTACCAATCATTTGTTGTGGAGGATGCCGGCGTTAAATGTGGCAAGGAGCCTCTATCTCAGAGCATACCTCCCCTTCAACCACAGCTAGAGCAGGCTCAATAGCTGCTGATGTCGATGTAGAAGCTTCTGGACCCTCGGTTTGAGTAGTGGAAGTAGGGGTTGGCTCAGATGTAGGCATGGAGGCAGGGAGAAGTGGTTCTTCCTCGTCATCATTTAGAGTCGATATCTCTTCTTCCACAAAAATGCTCTCTCTCATTTCCCTGTAACCTGCAGTCTCAACCACATTTCTTGCACAAGAGTTTGATTCATCAAAGGTTATATCACAGGACTCTATGATAGTGTTAGTTTCCAGATTCAAAACTCTATAAGAATGACCATGTGGAGTGTAATCAAGGAAAATACTATCAAAAGATCTTGGTTCAAACTTATCAAGATTACCATGCTTTAGAATAAAGCACTTGCAACTAAGAGCACGCAAATGTGAAATAGATGGCTTCCTTCCAAGGCGTAGCTCATAAGAAGTCACATTAAGAATAGAGCGCAAGAAAACACAATTCAAAACATAACGAGCTGTGTTAATGGCTTCAGCCCAAAAGCGTCTTAGAGTCCTATGCTCATCAAGCATCGTCCGAGCCATCTCAATCAAAGTTCTGTTTTTCCTTTCAACAACAGCATTTTGTTGAGACGCACGGGGTGCGGAGAATTGATGCTCAAGGCCATGCTCGCGACAGAAAGCATCAAACGAGGAGTTCTTAAACTCGGTGCCATTATCACTATGAATTGCTCGTAATGCACCAGGGAGTTGCTTGAACAACCTCAAAGCTAAACTTCGAAAGTGTTGAAACACTTCATCCTTGCTTTCAAGAAAGAACACCCAAGAGTAGCGAGAAAAGTCGTCAACACTCATAAGAACATACCACTTGCCACCCACCGAACGGACCCGAGAAGGACCAACGGTGTCCATATGAAGCAATTCCCCTGGGCGTTCAGTCATCACCAAATTAATTGGTGGGTGAGAAGCGGCAGCCATTTTCCCATGACGACAAGAAGCACAAACCAAATTTTTCTCAAACTTGAGCTTAGATGATCCTCGGATAAAATTTAAGAAGCATTCCTTTTAAGCGCACTTCTAGACCATCATCAAGCATTTGAGAAACAGAAAGCAAGTTATACTTGAGATGTTCAACCAAAGCCACATCCTTGAGAGTGAAGTTACCATAGATCTTGATGACGCCCTTGGCCCTTACTCTTCCTTTCTTGTAATCTCGAAAGGTCACATACTCCCCACGCTTCAAGGGAGTGAGGCTGGAGAACTATTTTTCATCACCAGTCATGTGTCTCAAACAACAGAAGTCCACCACTTGTCCTCCAGTCCTCCATCTGTCACATACATATAATAAGAAGAGGAAGAGGTCGATGGCTTAGTGCTGGGGTTAGAGAAAGTACTTAGGAATCCAGCACCTAACCATACGACCCTTAGAGGTGAAAATAGTTCTTGGCCCCTCAACATTCGAGCGCCTAGGATGGGTGTCACAATGGGGAAAGCGTGAACCACCAAAGCATCGAAAAGTAGCTCTTGTGTCACGTGGATGAGAATCATATGAGAGATTGTATCCACGTGAAGGATGAACACCACGATGGTGAAAACGTGGGTCGTGAACACGTTGTGGCACAAAGCGCTTGTTTCGAGAACCAAAGCCATATAAGTGACGACCAGGTCCACGAAAATGGCGAGTAGAGAAGTGTGGCTGAGTATAAAAATATTCATCACGCAAAGCATTCCTAGATAACTCAGCTTGCCTTCTCTCAATTCTTATGCGCCTAAAGCTAAACTCATCCAAATGACCACCTCGACCACAAAGCATGCAAATGTAGTCTCTTTTAGGCTTAAGGTTAGGTTGCATGGGTGGCTTCATCTTTTGCTTCTCAGGTTGCTTTGGGTTGAAGGAAGGATTTGGGTTAGATGGGTAGTAGGTGTCCTTGGGTTTTATGGACTCTTTCTCACCACAGGGGTTGGAGTTAGGTACAAACTTACCCACATTCCCACTTTCTTTTTCACATCTCTCAAAACCAAAACCCAAGTTGTATGTTGATCTAAAAGCACTCTCCTTAATCCTAATCAAGTCACTCTCAATATTCTTTCACTCACCAAAGTTCTCTTTAGACCGTTTGTGAGGAATTAATTCTCTTTGGATAGTTTTTGGTTTTCCTCTCGGGTTATGGTTAGCTTGTCCTTAAAAAAGACATACACTTGACATGGCAGAGGAAACACTTTGGGAGATTGAGCTTTGACATTTTCTAGCTCTTTCATGGCACTCTCAAGCTGACTGGCAACTTGAGCATGCACAACCTCTCTCTTTGCATGGTCATCCCTGACAGCTTGACATGACTGACACTCAACATTTATGTCCTCATCAATTTTAGACTTTAGCAAATTGAGTTCAACGTGAGCACTTTCAAGTTTGCACTTAACCTCTTTGTTTTCACGAATAGCATCACAAAGCTTTCTATCTTGCTTAAGGAGGACAAACTGCAGGTTCTCAATTTCAGATGAGAGCTCATCAAGAGAAGGGGATACCTCACTCGTGTCGGAGTCAGAGTCATTCTGAGGATCATCCTTGGTCATGAAGCAGAGGCCGGTGAAGTTCTTATTCCTCTTGTCCCGAGGCTTCTCCACATCATCATCCGAGCTTGAGTTCTCTTCACTTGATGAGAGATCAAAATCACTGAGTGCAGCAACACAAGCACGTGCGACCGCCTTGACAAGCTTCTTGGAGTTCCTGCCTTTCTTGGTAAAGTAGTTCTTCTTCTTGGCTTCATTGTTGGTGTGGTCGTGGTGGCTGGACTTCTTCTTTCGCTTGGGACAGTCAGCGATGAAGTGTCCTGGATCACCACACTCATAACAGCCACGTGAACCACCACCTCTTTCCTCCTTTCTGTTGTTATAGACTCTCTTGAATTTTCTTGTCAACAATGACAGCTCCTCATCGGGAATGCACTCCATCTGTTCATCGAAAGCTACCACAAGAGAGGACAAAGCAAACTCCAAAGAAGTCTTGTGATGTTAGGGGTTAGTTTCATGCAAAACATCATTATGACCAACACCATGAGAACTTGAAAGTAAAGCCATGCTAAAAGATGAATTTTCATGATTAGGTCTAGAACTCATGAGATTTTAGCTTGCTATACAATTGCTCACAATCAAAAGTGTTGAATTCAGGAATTTCTTCCAAAGCAGAAATCTTAACACCCCAAATATGTTCATCAAGAGAGTAAAGCAATTGTTTAGTCATTTCATTATCAGAATAAGCAAGATTGCCACAAGCTCTAAGATTGCTCACAATAGCCTCAAACCTAGCAAATGTATCATCTAAGGATTCTCCAGGTTTTTGCGCAAAGGTTTGATATTGCCTATTATAAAAGTCCTTACGCATAGACTTGACTTGATTAGTGCCCTCATGGTATGTGCACAATTTCATCCAAATAGCATGTGCAGTTTCTAAGTGTGAGACACGATTGAATTCTTTCCTACCAAGAGCAGAAATCAGAATGTTAACAGCTTTTGAGTTGTTCTCATACCTGACTAGCTCGTCCGGTTGCAGTAGCGTGAGATTTGCCGACATCTGATATTCATGCTCGACGATGTCCCAAATTGCTCGTCCTTGACTTAGGAGATAAGCCTTTGTTCGTGACTTCCAATTGGTAAAATCTTCCCCATTGAAGACAACAAGCTTAACTGCGCCTTTCTCCATGTCGCCTTTGGATCACGAACCGGTTAAGGTCAACTAGTGATCAAACCAGCTCCGATATCAATTGAAGGACCGAAAGCGACGACCAGAGGGGGTGATTGAGAGCCAATAAAATTTTGCTCAAGAACTTGGCCTATATCCAAAAACAACCCAACGCACCTCTCAACTTAAATCACAAGGATTAATCACACCAACTAGTGATGAATTAGTCCTAGAAGTGATCCAAAAAAAGAATTCAATTACCAAGACCAAAACCAAGTGAATCCAACTCAAAAAGGAGGATTTTATACTCCAAAAGGACCCTCGGGTACCGGACAGTCTAGTAGTGTACCGGATACTCCGTCAAAGGGTCTCTAGCAGTCCCACCGGACACTCCGGCACTTTACCGGATACTTCAGCCACCGGACACTCCAGCACTTTATCGGATACTCCGACACTGCTGCGCGCAACGCAAAGAAAAACATGGAAACCTAATCAAACGACCACGAAACTTCACGAAATTTGGAGTGCCGCTTCCTCAAGACATCACGAAGCTATTCCAACAAGAATCACTCAAAAAGCTCAAGAAATGAGAGAGTAATTTAGATTTTGGTGCAAGACCTAGGTTTTGGGCGAAACCGGACAGATCGATGGAATCGAAGGTGCTCGTGCCATGGATTCGAATAAGGATCGATATGGAAAGGTTCTAGCACGTCCTAGCACCGTGAAACCCCAAGAAATCCACCCAAAAACTACCAAATCCGAGATTTCACCGAAAAGCTCCAAAAGACTCAAGAAAGAGAGGGAAAAGAGGATGAACACAAAAATGATTCAACTTGAACTTATTCCATTGATTGAAAGGTTCATGTTACAATAAAAAACTTGGCTATAAAACCGCCCTCGTCCTCCCACTCTTTGGAAGAACAAAGATTGCCTCTCACACACTCTCCTCCCCACTAAAACATGAAGCACACCCTAGCACAAGCAAAATGAACTACTCAAATGGCTAGGTGGGAGTACATCACCCCTCTAACCAGCCACCTCTCTATTTATAGCCTCCTTAAGCATGTCTAAATTACCCTCACTTCTAAACATAACTCAGGGGCAAAATTGTCCAGCTTTCCATCCGTCGCTCGGATGCCATCATGCCCTTCATGACTTTGCTTCGTCGCGACGAAACCTTTGCGATGGTGCCACGTACACCACCATCTGCTGCCTTCGATTTTTAGGCCCAAATCGAGAAACCGCCTTGCACGCTTCTCAAAAGCATGTCTTCCCGATGTCGACGCGTGTCACCTTGTCTTGCGATCTTGACCGCCGGCAAGTCTGTCCCAGTCCCGCTCCTGGCCCCCTTGTCACTTGCACTGGCATCCTGCTCGCCTTGACTTGGTCAACCTGTTGTCTTCATCACTTCCACGGTTTTGAGGCGCAACCGTGAAACTGTTTGTGCTTCTTGCCTTCTTGTACAGTGTGGATCACGCTTGATCTCACCCGGCTTCCCGATCATCCGGCCCCAAGTCCCCAACTTGTGCCCGATCCTCCTGTCGCTGACCGCCAAGTTGACTCCGTGCACCTACACATCATGAGACAAGCAAACAGGTTTCCTTCTCCTTTCCTTCTCCTATAAACACTCAACCATCTTCACCATTTCACAAGTTAGTCAATAATCAACCAAGACTCAAATATGATCCCAAGAACTTTGCAACTCAAACCAAATTCAAACTCGTCAATGACTCATCACTCATAATGAACCATGGCACATCTCAACATGGTTCCTCAGACTCTTTTAAGGCTAAATAATGAATTATCTCAAACCAACCAAGTTAACTCATCACCATGTTGTGTTCCATTATATTCCACCCTAACTTTATTTTTGACACAATTAATCACATATCTGTTGCAAAAAAGACCATGATTTAGGTGGCACTCCTCACATGACTAATAACCATAACATTTATTTGCACTTAAGCTTTTGAAACAGCTGAATGTTTCGTTGAACAATGTTATTTTGAGATGGCCGTGGTATTTAAAATCAAGCATCTAAAATCACATATTTGAAATTTATTTTGTGATTAAGCCATTGATTTCCTAATTTTATGATTCAGTCATAATTTTTTGAAGGTCAACTTTAGCTGAACTACAATTCCGCTAGATGACTAATAACAATGTTAACTTTCCGTGCGAAAAGAGAAAAGTGTCCTTTGTGATTACACACACACACACACACACATTATAGAAACATACTTCCATAAATTCAAATTAGAAAAATGTGCTTTGTGATTAAAATTCAAAACAAGGCAGAATTTGTTCAAATTTTGATAAGTTTAAAATATGATTATATATGGATTTCCTTACCTCATCTGATTAAGTATCGATTTACTAAGGTGTGTACTTACATCATCCTAGTTTTGATGTAAGGAACGCCAACAAAAATATTTTTGGCATTGTTGCCAGAGAAGGTGTTGGTTTAGGAAAATTTATACTAAGGCTAAACTCAAAATTCATCTCAAATGATTACCCTTGTTTTAGCAGATTTATCTTGTTTATTTTCCCTTTTTTGTGAAAACAGGTTAGTACATGAGTAGATTCGATCTGGCTCAGAACTTCACCGACAATCCCAAAGCTTTACTGAGTGTCAATAATTGAGTCTTTTGACACTGCACCATCAAGTTCAAAGGAAATGGGTCACAAGACCCTCTGTGAGTTCTCAGCTCCTTCTGCTGACGTGCTTACATGACCAGTTGTCAACACTGGAGATGTCAATGTTGAGATCAAGATTAGCCTCATCACCATCGTGCAAGCTAGCCCATTCTATGGGAAGGCCAATAAGGACATGAGTGCCCATCTGCAACAATTCCTAGAGCTCTACAACACCTTCACAGCAAGGGGAGTCACACAAGATGTCATCTGACTCCGACTGTTCCTGTTCTCTCTCCAGAAGCAGTAGTTCTACATGAACTGAAGTTGAAGGCCGACCAACCTAGTGGGTCGCTCGACCTACTGTTGGGCCCATTCACCGAACAACCTGTGGGAATTACTTGGGGGCCATCATGGTCCTGTGGACCAAAACTCCGTGAGAGGCGCTAGAAAAGGGCTCCTGACCTTAATTCTTGTGGCTTCTTGGTGGGCCCTGGGTTTTGTACAATAGGTAAAAGGTCATTTTGAGCATGTTTACTCCCTTTTGTGGGCCCAAGAATCCGTGTTCTTACCCCTGATTTTCTGGAAAGTGTGTTTCCTCCCTTAGTTGTTTGTGTTTTTCCTCAATCCCAAGTGTAAATCACCTGTATGCATAATTTCACCAACACGTGTGGAAATAGTTAGTAATAAAGTCCTACTACTATGTTGGTTTTCACTTGGATATCCTTTATGCAAGGATTTGACAGGCAAATATAGCTTTTAAGGACCACCAACAACGTTCTTTCTTGTTCTTGCTTGTGTTCTTTGATTCGCAGGCAAGATTAGCCTTCTTGGTAAAGTCAATCGGCCAACGCACATTTGATAACCATAAGAGAAGTGGTGTTGCTATTACGGGACTGGAATTGTGTTGATTCAAGACCAGATGAATCATGTGTCACATCTTCACCAAATCGAGTGTTGTCACAACCAATGCTGGCCTTAGTAAGATCATACAAAATCAAAAGGGATTTGAAAAGCACACGAAATTACCATCGTAGCATTTCACCTAGGAATATTAAGTGTATCGCATTTATTCCAAAGAGGGGCATATGCAATATTTAGTTAGAATTTATTCTAAAGACTAATTCAAGGCTATCTACTCATATTGAAATAATCAAATCTAAAGTAGGGGTATACACACACAATGGACTACACTACTTTAAATACAAATTAGTGGATGCATGCAGACTAAGTTCCATATATACTTCCTATACTAGTCTTAAGAGTATATATACTATCAAATCAATATGCAGTCTAGGACTTAACTCCAAAGGCACCCAGGCACTACTGAAGTGATGCCTTCTGACTTGGGTAGGCAAGCTAAAGTGCATCGTCTAACCATACAAACCTTACAGCATACCTGAAAGTGAAGGATTACAAAGGAGGGATGGGGCTGTCACCACCCACCGCCTACCTTTACAGACTGTTGTGTACAACCGCATTCAATGAAGGTGAATAACTGAACCCCATGCCCGCATTATCCAACAACACCTTAATCATTCCAGATAGCAAAGATAAGACTAAGGCATACCAAAGTCACTTTGAACCGATGTCGTGGCATAGACGCCTTAACATGCATTGATTATAATAATGTGTAGGCTCTAGCAAAGTAAAATCATATCTAAGTCTATGGACAAATATATCAAACAAAAGTAAGTTTCTTATGAATATATATACAATTACACTAAGAGAAATATAATAAAAAGAAACTATAACTTTATTCATGCTCGAATTCAATAAAAAAAAGAAAGATACATGAGAATAATACTCACTAACTCCTCCAAGATGACTGGAGAACTAGGGAGAGACTCCTCAAACCTAATACCACTATGAGCTATGAAGAACTATGTGAGTGAGAGTGAAATCCAAGTGAAGTGTCTATATTGATGTGAGGAGTGAAGGGTTCTATTTATAGCCTCCAAAGATCGGTGGATGTGACTTGGTTCCCGTGCAAAGCACCCAACAATATCTTTAAGAAGTTCGGGGGAGCCAACACGTGGAGGAAGACTGAGCAACGCACTAACTCCAAATCGGCCAACTCTGGGCTGAGTTTCTTCCTGAGGCTTGCCCGTGGGTCTTCTGTGTGGTTCCTCTATAGATTCTTCAGAATATTCTTTATATCTTCGAGGGTAGACTCCTTGCCACATGACATCTTCTGATTCATTAGTTAGTTGACTTTTGCCTTTTTTCCTTGTTGGTGTATTTCTTAACTTGATATGGTTGATTTTCGCCTGCATGTATATTTTCTCCAGGTACAAGTGGAACTACATTATTTGAAATAAAATGTGTGCAAGAACTGCCAAGTTTTTTCTTTATTTAACAAGGATTATTGACAGTATAAGTGGCACTTAAGCACCATCAACAACTTGATGGATGATCAGAAGCCATCAACACATCACTCTTTCAGGTCTTGTGCATGTCTAGTGTGGGTTCATGCTTCTCTTGATCCTGTCTAATGTTACTAATCATAATAAAGTTATTAAGTAGCATCCTATTCTTTAAAGAGTATAAAAATGTGCTTAGAAATGAGTTCACCTCATAGTCAATTATCGTGCATAAAGTCCTGTGATTGGACCGTTAATTAATAGTAATTAAAGGATGCATATTATATGTATCCAAAAGAGTGATGTCATCATTAGGTGTGGAAGGCAATCGTTCATGCCGACATTCAGCTACTCGAATTTGTCTGAGACAACATTGTCGTCAACCTGCCTCAATGTTGCCTGCCCCCGGTGCTCCTGCTACGCAACTCGATGACAGGCCTACCCCATCACGTCAATCCTGTTGTCGACGTTGGCTTTTCTACATGGCTGGCTTTCCCTGTCTCCCCGCCACAAGGTAACGAGGAGGCCACGCGTGAAGAAACGTGAGGTATGCGGCATGGAGCGTGTGGGATGCCAAGAACAGCACAACGCAACCAGGTTGTGGAGGTGGCAGAGGTGGATGGCCGCTGCACATGCATCGCTTTCATTGTTGTCGCCGCCACTCTTAGACGAGTGGTGCTAATCTGAGGATTGCCACAGTTTTTTAAAGGTGTCTTATTTTAAAGAAAGAATAAATTAAAAAATGGAATTTATTTTAAAAAGTCTCTTGGAGATGCTGTAAGCCATTAAGGCAGTCCCAATGGTGATTTCTAGAGACAGTTTCTATAAGTAATAAATTGTCATTTAGACCTAGTTCCTTCTAATGGATAGTTTCTATAGGAGTAGTTTCTATATAGAGAAAAAAAATTAACTATCCTTTGCATGCCTCTAAAGAGTTGTTTGATTAGTTGTAGCAAGTTATTTTGTTGTATTCCCAATATTCTATTAGATAACGGAAAACAGAAAATAGCAAAGGACAAAAATAGTGTACGGATAATAGAAACCAACACAAAATATGTTGAGAGTGTAACATGTGCATGTCCACCAAGATAATGCAAACCAAAAATAGACCCCCATCTACAGTTGAGGAAGCGCACAAAACATTTGCATGTCCAAACATATTACTTTAGATAACAGAACAACCCCACCCCCCCAACCCAATCAGGTCATATGCTTGCAAAATATAAAACAAGGCAGATTTCGAGGTTTAAATTGTTCTTTTACCTTCTACGAGGTAAATTTTTTTAATAATTATTAATTGCTAAATAATTTAATTTGGAAAGTCACTACTGAGTTTTGGCAGGTAACAGTAATCAGGGGCATGTTTCCTTATATAAATTAACGGCTGAGATCGAATTCGTGTCTTACCTCTTAGGAGCTGAAACAACATCACTTGTTCTATTTTAAAAGGACTTTAAAACAAACTCCATGATAGAAATGACACATTCTTTAAAAAAATGGCACAACGATGATGAGAACAAGTAGAGCTCCATCAATCATCTTTTAGGGAGCAGTCCATGAAGCAAAAAAAGATAGGTTTGAGTAGCCATCCATCTTCACACAACAAGACTCCATTTTTTGTCTACAAGAAAATATTATATATGAGAATATAAAAACTTAATATGCAGAAATAATTCACTGTAATTGATAATATTGAAAACCAAAGGAAACATGTTGGAACTAAAGATAATAAAACAACAGGAACAGAAATGGCAAAGCACTAAGGAAGAACTCTCTCCGTTCTTTAGTTGATATCGCTGTTGACTTTTAAATTCAACTTTGACTATTCGTCTTATTCAAAAAAATTTGATAAATTTTATATATTTTGATATAATTTGATTTATCATTAGAGTTATTTGAACCACAGCTTAAAATTTTACACATTTGAGTAATTTTTTTGAATAAGACGAATGGTCAAAGTTAAATTTAAAAGTCAACGGTGACATCAATTAAAAAACGGAGGGAGTATCTAATTGGATCAGCAGATTAACTAATGATTACGGAGTCGCTCAACAAAGTAATGTAAGCCACTCGAAATAGAGCATTTGTCAAGAGTCACCAGTGCAACTAGAACCGGCAGCAGTGAGGCATTTGGAAATTGAAAATAATTTTTTAGTCAAAAAATTTGTAAAAAATATTATTTATTTTGTGTTAAA
Organism: Zoysia japonica; assembly: GCA_001602275.1. Classification (NCBI taxonomy): domain Eukaryota; kingdom Viridiplantae; phylum Streptophyta; class Magnoliopsida; order Poales; family Poaceae; genus Zoysia; species Zoysia japonica. The sequence goes on along the minus strand of BCLF01000114.1, from coordinate 659,497 downwards.
TGATTTATTATTAGAAATATTTTAAGTTTGTCATGTTTGTTTTTGTATTTTCGCAAAATTTTTAAATAAGATAAATGGTCAAACATCGATTTTAACTCAAAAACATCATCTATTTTAAGACTGAAAAAGCAGGTAAATTACTGATATATGATACTAATTAATAGGAATAAAAACTGATTAGAGAATACTCCATGTAGCACCATTAAGGCCCCATTTGAAATAGAGAATTTTCTCTCTTTTCTACGTTTTTTCCTCTCATGTAAAATTTTTATGAAATTGCTGCGTTTGCCTAAAACTGCCCGTAAACCCCCGCTCAAAACAAAAACCAGCCGGATGGGACCAAAATCACCAAACACCAGTCGGAGTGCCCATGCGCTACATTTCGCCGCGCGAGAGCTGCATCGATCCACCGTTTGCTCGGCGGCAACCGGCCACCGCCCAAAGCGCGCAGGGCCACTAGTTTCTGCGTTGTTTTTTCACCCCGCTTTCGCCGTCAGATTCCCCCCTATTCTTGTCTGTTCCCAACCCTCGTTTTGCCCTTTTTCTTGGCTGCCTCCCCCATCGACCACTGACGTGTCTCCGCCAGCGCTGGTCGGCCCGTGACGCGATCAGGATCGGGAGGGAGCCACCGCCGTTGCAAACGGCGCCGAGGTTGTCAGGAGCTGGGATCCCTGGCGGCATTACGAATTGCGGTGGAGGTGGTCTTCGTTCGACGGGCGCGCTACGACGGCTGCAGCGGTGGCGACGGCGACAGCGACAGCTCCGTCCTGGGGAGGGGGCGGATGCCTGGAATGCCTGCAGGATGTGGTACGGGCCCTGTCGATGGGGTCGTGCCTAACGGCAGAGCTGCAGCCCGCCGCCACAGCAGTGTCGAGGCCAGGCGACAAGGCCGGAGAGGGCAGGAGGAGGGAGGAGGAGGCGCCCGGTAGGATCGCCCGGAACGGAGTGGGCAATGCAGCTTGCCTATTCACGCGGCAAGGAAAGAAGGGCACTAACCAGGACGCCATGGTCATATGGGAGGTTGTACACCTGCTCACCTGTCCTGAGATCCTCCTTTCTTTTCTTCACGACTGCGTTTACCTTTCTTTTTCTTCTTTTCATAATAATTGACCATGCTTGAAGTCGTTGATATCTTTAATGAGGTACATTGAATTGTAATGAAACATTAAGATTTTGACATATTAGACCGTCAATGATTCAAGTGGATAAACACTGCATGGTCATTGGGTTCACTATTTTGGCTCAAAGAAATGTACTATTGTGAGGCCAAGATTTTTTTGAGAAAATAAAAAAAATTGGGGACAAGCCATGGTTCAGCATTTTCCCCACTATATGATATATCACAATAAACTTTGCAGCTTCGGTTTGTTGGATGTGACAAACCTGCTTTGTTTAATCATTTGAGATCTCGTAGTTTAGCAGTTATATCATATCCAGACATACATTAATTATTTAGTATGCTTTTTGGCCTTTGACTTATTTTCTGTATTAAATGGACAATGTTGGTGTGGAAATCTTGTACACAATGCAGCACAGCCACCAAATTGCGTCCCTGCATGGAGTATCAGAAAAGTTGCAAACATAATAAAAAATAGTGTGAAAAATTTGCCCTTTTGTTGTCAGCCCATCTTTGGTACTTAGCGTTATTATTTTATACTTGGTATGTATATATAATAACTCTTTGGTAACACCTATTATTATGTACAGAACTTTAATGGAAGAGCAGACACAGTTTTCTGTGGAGTTTTTGACGGCCATGGCCCACATGGCCATCTTGTTGCAAGGAAAGTTAGAGATACTCTCCCTTCAAAGCTTTGTGATTTGATATATGAGGATTATGGGGATAGCCCAATCAGCAATTCAGATGGCATGCTTCTGGAAGAGACTTCATCTCCGTACGCAAATGCAGAGGATAAATCTTCCATGGCTGGGCAGAAAGAAGAACATCATGAATTTTTCAACTCAATGAAGGATTCATTCCGAAAGGCTTTTAGAATAATGGATAAAGAACTTAAATTACAACGAAATATTGATAGTATTTGCAGTGGAACTACTGCAGTTACTTTAATCAAGCAGGTATTGTGAGTTACATGGTTATCCATTTTCATTTACCATATGAATTTGCTGTTAATGTATTGAATTCTTTGTGGACCAATTTAAAGTTTTGCCTGCCATATGTCAGGGTCAAGAACTTATTGTTGGGAATCTAGGTGACTCTAGAGCTGTATTAGGAACCAGAAATCAGAATGGTCTCTTGGTCGCTCATCAGCTGACAGTTGACCTGAAACCCGATCATCCAAGTAACTCCCTCTATTTCCTGATTTCGAGTTGATTACCTTTGTTTTATTTAGCCCTGGCTAGCTTTTGTGAACAATAACAGTGTGATGCTATTGGGCTAAAACGTTTCTTTTCATACTGCTTCTGAAGTGGAACCTTCTCGTTCTTTATGTTTACAATAAATATACACAACGATGACATGTTTCATAATGTGATAAACATTTAGCACTTTAGTCTTTAGGAGCTTGTTATGGATTTCATTTCCCTTTTTCTTTTGGTCTCAACGAATAAATTTGCGCAAAGGTAATGTGCTTCATAATGTGAAAATGGTTAACATTTAAAAGCTTGTTATGTGGCTTTCCTTTTTTCCATTTTTACTTCAAAGATCAGCGACCTTTATTTATATAAATTAGTCCGCGTGCATCCGAAATCTCAAATTTTAAATGATGTACAAAGGGGAGACTTAGATCAATGTTTCTGGGGTACAATTTATAAAACATCTCTAAAGTGATTTATATGAAGTAAAACTTAGGGTTCCTTGTTCCTGTGCCTCTGTTTTTTGTAATTATCATGCTTTATAATCATGATTGAGTCTCCGAGAGTTCATGCAGGTCTTTCACTTTAATCCAGTATATTATCATTAGTATTTTTAACTACTAGACATAGTTCATATTGCACATCTCCATAATATGTCCCATGAAATAGACGGTTTATATTTTAAGTTATAAGAAAAAGGACAATTGTGCCATTGACTTAATTCAAAAAGCTAATTACATGTTTAGCCTTTTTTAGGGTTTGTACGTTTGACCCTGTTTTTTTTAACGAAGCTGTCGTTTGGCCCTAGTTTGTAACGGCGTTAGTAGCATGATTTTTTGGTGATTCAAAAAAAATAATGGATAGTAGATGGATTGAGGAAAGGACCAAATACCCTTGACTTACTCACATATTGCTTCTTCGTACCTTTATCAAACGAACATGTGATGACTGATTTTTCTGTAGCCTTTCACAACCTAAACATAAGCTGGATCTAGTTTTCCAATTTTGAAATTTAAAAAAAAAATGAAATAAAAAATTTGAAATTGATTTTCCTAGAGCATTTCACAACCTAACCCTAAGATGACTATTTTTAAACCTGGCCCCTTTTCTAGAATTTAAAAAATTTTGAAATCAATTTTGGTAGTGGTCTAGTTTCTTTCGTTTTCTAGACAGTAACATCTTTTTGTTGTTCACTTGTCCCACAGCTCGGCCAGGAGTGGAGCGAGGGTAAATGTAATGAGGCTGTTTTTCTTCTCTTAATACAAAGATGCGCAGCTTTCCTACGTATTCGAGAAAAAAAAAGCCTTTCACAACCTAACCCAAAGCTGTCTATTATTAAACCTAGCCCTAGTTTTTAAAATTTTTTAATCAAATATATGAACACGTAACTTTTTTTATTTTTTTTTATTAATAATTTTGATTTGATTCAAAATGTTACTGTCAAAATTTTAATATATATTCAAATTGTTTTCAAAATATTTAATCTTTTGTTAAAATTATGTTCAAAATCCATTCAATTATTCAAAAATTTTCTATACACTGCTGGATTTTTCGTTTAAGAAACAGGGACATTCATGCCAAACTAATGGAAAATTAGGTTCAATGGTGCAAGGGCAAATATGTCTTTTTATATTTGACTTAACACTGTCAAATGCTTATAACGGAGTAAGGTCAATCTCTGTGTTCATTTTGAAAAACAGGGGTCAAATGCACAAACCCTAAATAATAGGGTCAAACATGCAATTAGCTTCTCAACTTGGGTCAGTTTCGCAATTGGCCCAAGAAAAGGACAATATGCGGTACCGGCAGATATGCAGCATATAGTTTTAATTGCAACTAAGTATTTCCGTTTTGGGTAGACCCATATCTTGATGTTGCACACCCTTTACATGTATGCACCTGCCAGGATTCTTATGACACTTGTTTTATTGATTTCTATGCCATTATGATATTTCGTTTAGTGGCAGAAGTGCTTTTTTCTATCTGGGCCTATTTTACACTTCTTTCTGTACATTGCTTCCGATATGCCGTACCGGCAGATATGCAGCATATAATTTTAATTGCAACCAAGTATTTCCGTTTTGGGTAAACCCATATCTTGATGTTGCACACCCTTTACATATATGCACCTGCCAGGATTCTTATGACACTTGTTTTATTTATTTCTATGGAATTATAATATTTAGTTTAGTGGCAGAAGTGTTTTTTTTTTCTGGCACTCGTCATCTGCTGAAAAGCTGTTTGGTAGTTGTTCTTTGAGTCCTTTCTGAACTATTTATTTGTTGTTGTATTGATGAACACTATGTGAAACATAATGGTGAAAACATTAATGTAATACCCTGTATTAATTTGCAGGGGAGTCAAGAAGAATCAAGCGATGTAATGGTAGGGTTTTTGCTCATCAGGATGAACCAGATGTGGCTCGCCTTTGGCTTCCTAATTGTAACTCCCCTGGGCTAGCAATGGCACGAGCTTTTGGTGATTTCTGTCTAAAGGATTTTGGGCTAATCTCTGTGCCGGAGGTTACCTATCGACAAATCACAGAAACAGATGAATTCATTGTCCTTGCTACAGATGGGGTAATTAAAAATGTTGAGCACCTTAATTTTATATGAGATTCAAATGCCGTCGCTCGTAGAAACAGCCTCTTGCAGAAGTGTAGGGAAAGACTGCGTACAAAAGACCCCAAGTGATCTCCCTGCATCATGTGCAAGAGAGAGCTACGTGCACTGGGCTGCCTGTTTTTTATTCAAATGTCCTCGCTACAGAAGGGGAGCCCTAGCACAGCGTTAAAGCTGTTGCCTTGTGACCATGAGGTCAGCTTGAGTCCTAGAAGCTGCCTTTTGCAGAAATTCAGGGAAAGACTACGTGTGAAATATCCAAAGTGGTCGAACCCGTTTATTTATTCAAATGCGCTAGGAGATAGTTTCTTCTTATCAGTATATGCTTTCTATACTTTCTCCAATGTTCATATCTCGGCTCACAATAGACCTGTTTGATCTCAAAATGTGTGGTATTTGCTCTCTGTCAACAGGTGTGGGATGTCCTATCCAACCAGGAAGTGGTGGATGTTGTTGGTTCATGCTCTGATCGTTCCTTCGCAGCTCATTCTGTTGTTGATTTAGCCAATCAGGCTTGGAAGATCAAATATCCAACCTCCAAAACTGATGACTGTGCTGCGGTCTGTCTTTTTCTCGACAACAATTCCAATGTTGATAGGTTATCAGGATCATCTCTTACTAAAAAGGGAGTTGGATCAAGTCCAAGGATGTCAGCTCAGTCGAGGAATCCCAGACGCAATAATGAAAAGGTTATTCCAGAAGATGCAGATGAGGGAAGTGACTCCAATATAAGTGGAGATGAGAGGTCCTTGGAGAGCTTTACTCGCTTGAACACACTATTGGCGCTACCGAAATTCGGCGACATAAGTCTGACCAAGAAATGAAGCATAGAGTTTGCAATCGGCAGTATACTCAGTGATGTTTAGGAAAGGAGAGCATTATCAGCATTATTAGCACGTCTGATGATCTCCCTCCTTAATTATCATTTCATCTTGTTTAAGGATGAATGGGTTGCTGTTTGTAAATCCTAACTCCTTTTTTGGTTATAAACTAATGATTATGCTGCATGCATATGAAGTCAACGGTCGATTTATTGAGAGTTGGCTTTCCCGTTTTGTATTGATGCTCATCAAGATGAGTTTACCATACAAACTATGTATGTACTGTAAGGTTTTATTTGTTGACATAACATACTGCTAGTGACATCTTTATTATCTCAGGATATTGGAATTATTTGGCGAGACAATTACTCTTTCCATTCCTATATTGTTGTTATTGTTGACTTCTAATATTAACTTTGATTATTCGTCTTATTCAAAAAAGTTTGATGAATATTTATATTTTGTTATAATTTGCTTTATTATTAAAGTTGTTTGAATCATGAATTATAACTTTACACATTTGAATTAATTATTTAGAGAAATTTGTCTACAAGATACCGTCAATAGGTGGTATTGTTCAGGACACACTAGCTGACTTATTTTGTCTGCAAGATATTACGATTTTGATTATTTATCTCCAGGACACCGCAATGAATTTTTAAAAATATTCCATTACAAAATGACCATGATGCCTCTGGTCTTCTTCTAGCTTTGTGCTGTCATCATTCCATTCCCGAGAGTTCCTTGGGCCGGAGGCTTTGCAGTGGACGGCGGTGTGGCACCGGGGGGCGCAGATGGCCAGCTCATGGAAGTTCGAACAAAGGACAGCAGAGTTCGCGTGAGGAGACCAAGGGCAGCACGGTTATTTTGCTATAGAATATTCTTGAAATATTCCTCTGAAGATAAATACTCGAAATTGCAGTGTACTGCAGACAAAATCAAGTCGGATAGTGTGTGCTAGACAATACCATCTATATACGGTGTCCTGTAGACAAATCCCCCAATTTTTTAAGAAGATGAATGGTCAAACTTTACATTAAAAGTCAACAACAACGACAATTTCGGCCAATTTTGCTAAAGAGTATGGGGCTGCTATAACTAGTCTTAGCTTTTAACCACTTTTGTCTTCTCACCACCTATAAGTCATAATACATAAGCTGCTTTGCCAAACTCTTACATAAAAAACAAAGAGTAAAACATACCAGCTGCCTTCCAACTAGTTGAGTGGTCTTATCTGGGTCCTTAAACTTCAATTTTGTATATTTGGCGCACTAAACTATTGCCTCCGTCTCATCTAGGTCTCTAAACTTATTTTTACCACCCTAAATTATTACCCCAGTCTCATCTGGGCATCTGGTCTTTAAACTCTTATTTTGCAGTTTTGGCTCCTTAATATATTTGAAACTCATTTTTTCTCCATTCATATTATTCAAATGCTTAAAATTGTAAGTTATTTTTTAGTAACTTCAATGATAATTATAATAAAATATATGCTATTTTTATTTCTACCTACCCTAAATATATTTAAAGTTATTTTTCCATTCATCGTATTTCAAAAATTAGTTCAAATGTGTAAAATTATAAGTCATTTTTAAGTACCTTTAATGAAAAGTAAATTATAACAAAATATATGATATTTATCATATTTTTTCAAATAATAAAAATAATCATAAAATCCTCGATTTCCTGCACATTTATATAAGAGCTAGTCAGTGCATGCATGGACCGAGCTAGTCTTAGCAGGGCTGCAAAAAGACATTTCAGTGACATACACTCTTTAAATTAATCATAAAATCCTCGATTTTCCAGACATTTATATAAAAGCTAGTCGGTAAGTGCATGAACCGAGCTAGAGTCTCGGCTGGGCTGCAAAAGTCATTCGAGCTACATTGCACTAGAGGATTTTATGATTATTTTTATTATTTGAAAAAATATGATAAATATCATATATTTTGTTATAATTTTCAACCGTTGGTCTGTCACGAACGTTGAAGATCACACATTGTTTGTGCCTACTCGCGATCTCTCTTGGTCTCGACCCCTATGGCCCTACCCGCTCACCAGCAAATGCGAGCGCCACCAGCTTGGGCTCTCTCGGTTGCTCCGACTCGCCGCCCCATGCCGGCCACCCTCAGGACCCGGTGTCCCACGCTGCCGCCCTAGCCATGCCCCACCATCCCACCCCTTGGCCCTGCCGCCCCTGCTGTCCAAGCCGCACTGTTGTCAACCGCCCCACCCAGGCCGCGTCCTATGCTGATTGCCCCTCTCTGACCCGGTGTCAAACTCTACTGCCCCAGTCATCCCCACCCCACCGCCCTAAGGCCTTGACCATCAGCTGCCCTGCCTTGCCACCCTTGCCGTTCACCCCACCTTGGATGCAGTGGTGGTGCAGTTGCCAACTGTGCCTAGGAGCAGAAAACCGGTCCTCCTCTATGTTGGGGAACCATAGGCTACCATAGTGAAAAATAATTTCTATCGTTCAACTAAGTAAACCTAGTAAAAGGGGATCATGGATCGATAGCACTTGATGCACAAGAGGAGTGGAAGCAATATTGAAGCAGCGGGATCCAATGTAATCACATGTCAATGTTGAGGCGGTAGTCATCCATAGCAATCGTCTCCTCCTGGTTTAGCCGAACAGCATCACAGCTGCAGCACCTCCTTGCTATATCCACATGTACGAGGTTGGAAGACCATGCAAAAGTGAGCTAGCACCGGCAGCGTGACTAGGATTCTTGTGAGAGAGATGGTAGAGGCGGCAGCTAGGGTTTCGAACTGGTGGGATCACCTAATCCATTGCCCTGCCTCCAATTATATAGACCTACTAATGAGCTTCCACGAACAGGTCTATTAGTGTTCTAATCCCTCATGGATCATATCCGTTGTCTCTTGGGCATATCTCTCACACTTTAGCCCCTGCTGTTCACCCCGCACTGCTGTCAGCCGCCCCACCTAGGCTGCGTCCTATGCCGGTCGCCCCTCTCTGACCCGGTGTCAAACTCTACTGCCCCGGTCATCCCCACCCCACCGCCCTGAGGCTTTTGCCTAATGAGCTTCCACGGACAGGTCTATTAGTGTTCTAATCCCTCATGGATCCTATCCGTTGTCTGATCTTGGGCATATCTCTCACACTCTGGTAAGACCAATCCAAGAGACGCTTCATCCAAATGATGTGCTCATGTGATTTGAGGAGGAATGTGTACATGGTCTGGTAATACCAATCCAAGAGACGCTTCATCCAAATGATGTGCTCATGTGATTTGAGGGGGGAATGTGTACATGGTCTGGTAATACCAATTCTCTTATCGCAAGTGTTTCAGCGCGTAGATTTTAAAAATAAACCCAATAGTTGAATGAAACCAATACATTATATTGAAAAATCTTCCATGCAAAATCAAGAAATTCATGTGATGTAACCGCTGGTTCTATGGTTTGATTGTTAGATACTCTTTTTTTTATTTTGATATATTAGGGAAGATTGACAACATATTATTGAAAATGTATTTTTTTTGACAAATTTGCATAGCTGTAGCACAAGAAGAATTACTTGAGATATCAATGGTGGTATTCTAATACATTGATTTGATCTCTCTCTCTCTCTCTCTCTCTCTCTCTCTCTCTTGGCGCTATACCTGAGTCATTGTATATGGCTATACACACTCATATACTATGTATCACTATTTATTATTTTTCTTAAAGCTTATAATGTGTTATGGCTGAAATTGCTAGCTTTATTGATTGGGGGTGAGGGCTATGGTGAGGAGATGAGCTAGATCGCCCTCCCTGGGAGGCTCTGATCAGAGCAGCTCTAATTTCTTCTTGGCCTTTCCTCTAGCCAATTACATCTATATATAGATATGAAGGGTAACAAACTCCAACTAATTATGCCTGATAACTATGAAACGTAACAAAGTCCTAGAACTAACTTATCTACATCTCTGAATCTAACAAACTCCTCCTTATCCTTCATGCTTTTGGCTCAGCTTCCTGATGTTGTGGCCGCTTGTTGCGGCGAGAGTATATTCAGCCCAGAAAAGCATCCTCAACATAATGTTATAACTGGATATAACATTTTCATATTTTCTTCTTTCCTCCATTGTCAAATTACTTTCTACTAAAAATGCAGGTCAATGCCCACCTACGAAACATGATGTGTGAATAAGATATTAGCAAAGACATACAATTTGCTGGATATTTGTTGCATTTTGAGAAAAAAATTGGTCTCTTGAGATATTGTGCCTCCTGGTTGTCAGGGCCTATGTTTAACGAGATTTGCTTGGGACAATGAAATGACGTATCTCTGGTAAATATTCTACTAATATTTACTTCATTGCCAGACTCTAGATAAAATGTGCAAGCTATTTATTGCTCAGGTCATGCTCCAAAATAGAACTTTCAGAAGGTTCAGTTTGTTGTCCTACAGGTGCCTCTCATGCTTTCATGGATTTGCCTTTGGCAATCATTTATATCATAATATAGCTTCATTAATTAATATTCGTGTTGTGTCTGCATCTGATTCACTCGAGACCTTTTGTTTGAATATCATATATTTGTTCTACCATGAAAAAAAATAGCGGACTAAAACATTAGCGGATAGCATCTCAAACAGCTAATAGCGGGAGCTAAACAAGGCTATAGTGAGCTATAGCGGGCTATAGCGGCTAAATTGTACTATAAGGAGAAATAGCTTTAATGTTTAAAATCAGCTATAGCAGGCTATAGTGTAAGCTATAACCGGCTATTTTTTCTAGGGTTCTGGTTAGTTGTATTTTGTTAACTAACAATGGCTCTTATGGGCTCAAGATCTAAGAGATCTAGAAGAGCTCGTTCGTTACATTTGTAATTAAGAGGTGTCTGTGTAGAAACTTCATCTATCAAATTTGTAAAAAGAGACAACTCTAAGTGTGTTTTCTGTGTGCACATAGTCTAACCCATCTCGATTGGTGCATTTTGTCAGATATACATAGAAAAGAAAAAAAGCTTTTTAAAGAGTAGATATATTCTTTAATTTACAATGTAATTAATTAGTTTTGGTAGGTGATGATAATAAAAAACATGTTGTCGGCTGATATCAATTTGTTTCCTTATATTTTCTGCTTAAATCAACGGCTAAGATCAAATTTGTATCTTAGCTCTTAGAAGCTAAAAGGTGAAAAAACTCTTTGATTTCAGTTGATCTTTGGTGGTTGTGCAATGCAACGAGTCAATGACATGTGAAATTGTGTGATCGATCACCTTGGTGGGCTGAACTCCTGTATACCTTATCACATTGGTTCTACCCCCTCTGTTTCAAAATAAATGTAGATTCAAACTTCTCTCTTTTGACTATTCGTTTTATTCAAAAAAGTTTTTAAAAGTTATTTATTTTATTGCGAACCGATTTATTATTAAAAGTACTTTAAGCTTTACTTATTTATTTTTAAATTTTTGTAAATGTTTTTAATAACAAATGATCAAATGTCGATTTTAAAAAGTAAAAAATGTTACTTATCTCAAAGATAGAGGGAGTATGTATGAATGCCATTTGCAGATGCTTTATTTATGACATCTGCCGCGGAAGTGATGAATCTATTGTTAGCACGTGCCAAACGATTTGGGGAGCTCAAATTTTATAAGGGCCAATTATTCTTTACTCCTACTTTGTAGTCCAGTTGCGATTTTACTCCCTTTTTTAGACTTCGTGATTTTACTCTAATTTCTGAAAATAAAGAAAAAGTTTATCCATTTTTCTCCATTAAAAGAATTTAATGGTGTTAAATGGGATGTAACAAGATAGAAATACCGTTGGTGTAACGACCGGGGTTTTCTTTACCTTTCGATAAGTTCCGATCTTCCGTGACTTTGCCAATCCTAGGAGTTTGACAAGCACGACATCACAAGCGATCAATCAAGAAACCATAACAGAAGTATTAAACAAAAACAAGAATAGAAAATAGCATGTCAAAGGGCAATTATTAGAATAAAATCCTTCGAAGGGGTCCATCGGCGCGCAGGCCGAAAACTTCTCAGAGCAGATATATCACTATCGTGAATCCAACAAAAGGAACAGCGGAAGCATCAACATGGCAGTGGTAGCGAACCTCCTCCACACAGGCTAGCTTGAGCGCAGGAGCGGACGTCACGGACCGTCAGAGACGTAGTCGAAATCGAAGCTGAAAGTATCCTCTGAAAACAACAAATTAGAAAGCCGTGAGTACGAATACTCAGCAAACCGCGTACTACCTAACAACAATGTATTCATGCAAATGGTTTCAAGGATAAAGGCATAGCTCAAGTGCTAAATGCAAGTTTAAAACGTTTTAATTTACTTAAACGATGCAAGAAAGTTTTATTTTCAAACTTGTCAAATTTTATTATCTTGCCCCGCAGAGATCTCCGTTATCTCGAACGGGGGTTCATTTTAATGCCAATGTAAACTTCACACTCGGCCACAGCTCAAACTACGAAGTCAAAAATATTTTAAAAAAGGAGAGGAGGAAGAAAAACAAAACTACTCAACGAGGAGCACAACTCAGGGGGTGTCCTTCCAAAAAGACGTGGCAATGCGCATCGACTAAAACTCTGCAGAGGTTATGCACCTGGACCCACGAGAAGCGTCATCGGAAACTACCGTCGTAATCCTGACAAACACACAAGACCCATCCACAAGGTTTAACTGGCGTCATTCGTCCTCTAGGATAGGGATCCCAAAAGCCAACGCAATCGGATCCTGGAGTTGTGAAGAGCCTACCACTGATCAGGTGGGGTATCTCGATCTCATGTGGGGAGTCAGAACTCTACACCACACTAACACAACACCGCCAACCCACGGGTAAACAACCAGCCTCGGCAAGCTTCAAGATCAAGCCAATTGCCCATACAGGGTAACGTGGTGTGCATGGTTATCAACTGAGCGCACAAGGCTCGAAGCACTCGGTCCTTAATTGCCGGGGCAGGCACCATCTCCAACCTCAACGCCAACAACAAGTCTCACGGAAAGATCCCAGCCCGGATCTTCCCGTTGTACCCGCAACAGGTACGCCCACAGGGACTTCACAAAAGTCCCCCAGCTCCTCATACTCCAACCTGCCCCCGCTAAATAGTTATGTATAGTTATTTGCAATACTCACACATTTGAAGCACAGTTCAACAGCATTTAACACCTATTTTATAGTGATAGGTGTGAGATGAAAATAAATGCGACTAGGCATGGCTAAGCATAAAAGTAAAATAAATGTACTAAAGCAATCCTAGGGTTGATATTTGTGGAACAGTAAATAGGCACGGCTTAGGAATGTTGCTAGCACGTTTTAAAATAGTTGGCATGCAAATTAGGGTTGCAAACAAAACATGCAGTTTAAAATGCTGGGTACAAAGTGGTCAAGGAACGCGGCATGCCTGGCAAATCGGGATCGAAGTCGGGATTCGGATCGTCGAACTGAGCTGGCTCGTGGAACTCCTCCTCTGGAACACCGGCTAAACACAAAACGAACAGGAAATTAGACGCTAATTACGTGATAAATAAAACCAGAAATTAAATCTAAATCGAAATTAATAGACTAAACGTGCGCAAAACGTTTTCCGAAACAACCCTACACGACAAACGCGACGAGACAATTTAACGAAACAATTTCGGGATTAATCGAAGATCAAACGGAGTTCCACAGAAATAAACAATCGAGACCACAAGGAATTAGATTAATTGCAGAATAATTAATCACAGATAAATTAGCAATTAATCTAACAATTAATCGGAAATGGAAAAGGAATTTAAGAGAGGGGAAAATTTCTCACCACGAAATTGGAAATCGGAGACCGGAGATCAGAAATCGGAGATTGGAAACTCGAAAACCGGAGTCGACGCACTGGAAATCGGAGATCGGAAAGGGGTGGCGCGGCGTTGCTCTGGTCGAACCGGCGGACGACGCGGTCTCGGGAATCAGCACAGGACGACGCGGGCAAGACGACGCGCGTGGGAGACGAGGTTGATGCAGGAGTTCGGCGCGCGCGCGGCTTGAAGACTCGGCGCAAGAGACGAGGTTGACGGCGACAGCAGGAGACGGCAGCAGAGCGAAAACCGCGGTGGGGACAACAGCGACGGGCGACGCGGCTGGGCGTTGATGTCGTCGCGGGGACCTTGACGGGAGCAGGCCGACGCGGCCTGATGCGGTCAGACCGGAGGACCACGCGCGGCAACTCGGCTGACGGCGTCAGGCGACAGGAGGCACGAGCGACGAGGCAAGTGGGGCGACGCGGAGATTGGGCAGCTCGACGCGGAGATCGACGCGGGAACCGGGGTAACGCGCGGCGCGGAGGCCGTTGCCAGAAAATAGGACTTGCGGTGGAAGAAAAGAGAAAAGGGGAAAGGAAAGTGAGATTGAGATTAGGTTAGGGTTAAGGGGTATTTATAGGAGGGTGAAAAATGGAGGGTTAGAAATTAATCTGGAATTTAGTTAATAAACGTGAAACAATTAAGGCTGAAGAAATTGATTAGAGAAAAAAAAATATTTAGAGACCCGAAAATTTATTAGGGAAATTCAGGAAAATAATTTTAGCCCCAACGTAAAAATACGCGGACTAAATTATTTTGGCACTGGATCAATTTAGATAAACAGATTTCGAATTTGGACGGAACGAGGTTCGGAACGAATGATTTTTTGAACGGAACGAAAATTGAGACAGACAATTAAATTGGAATAGAATTCGGAGAAAAACGCCACTTTATTTAATTCGAAATTTTGGGATGTTACAGACTCCCCTTTATAGGATCTCGTCCTCGAGATCAAGGAGCGGACTCAAACAGATAGGGAAACTCCTTTCTCAGATCATCTTCCTTCTCCCAGGTAGCCTCTCGCTCAGTGTGGTTGCTCCACTGAACCTTGAGAAATTTGATCTTGGACTTCCGCGTTTCCTTAAACGCTTCATCAAGAATCTTCACCGGGTACTCCAGGTACTCGAGCGTGTCCTGAATATCCAAAGCATCAGGGACAACTCGCTCCTCCGACACTCGAAGACACTTCTTCAAGTGAGAGACGTGAAACACCGGATGCACACCCGCAAGCTCGGATGGCAAGTCCAACCTGTAAACAAGATCACCGATCTTCTTGAAAATCCAGAAAGGACCAACAAACCTCAGAGCCAACTTCCCTCAGACATGGAAGCGACGCGTGCCATGAAGAGGTGACACTTTGAGATACACCCAATCATCAACCTCAAAAGAAAGGGGCCTCCTCCTCTTATCCGCATAGCTCTTCTGACGGCTCTAAGCAACCCGAAGATGCTCTCTAACCTTCTCAACCTTTTCCTCAGCAGCTCGGATAGAAACAGGATCAAAGAAAGACCTCTCACAGACCTCTGACCACATGAGCGGGGTACGGCATCTCCTACCATACAACGCCTCAAAAGGTGATATACCCAAACTGGTCTGAAAGCTGTTGTTATAAGAGAACTCCGCAAAAGAAAGACTGTCCTCCCAGCTCTGCCCATAGGTGATCACACAAGCTCTCAACATATCCTCCAGAATCTAGTTCACACGCTCTGTCTGACCATCTGTCTGAACTGTACACCAGGTGTGTACCCATAGCTTCATGCAAACTCCTTCAGAATCTCGCGATAAACTGAGACCCACGATCAGACAGAATGCTCCTCGGTGTACCATGCAACCTCACAATGTGATCGATGTACAACTTGGCCAACTGATCAACTGAGTACCTCTTATTTACAGGGAAGAAATGAGCGGTCTTAGTCAATCGATCCACCACCACCAAAATAGCATTATGATGGCGAGACGTCATCGGCAAACCCGTGATGAAGTCCATACTGATGTCATCCCATTTCCAAGAAGGGATCGACAGAGGCTTTAGCAATCCAGCCAGGCTCTGGTGCTCAGCCTTAACTCGTCGACAAACATCACATAAAGCAACATACTCAGCAATGTCTGTCTTCATGCCAACCCACCAGAAACGAGTGCTCAGATCCTCGAACATCTTGGTGCAACCTGGGTGGATAGAAAACCTCGAATCATGAGCCTCTCTCAGAATAGCATCCCGCAACTCTGGCACTCTGGGAACACAGATACGGTCCTCAAACCACAAAGTACCCTGCTGATCCACACGAAAACCCGGTGCTTTGCCTCTCCTCATCTTCAAGATCGACTGAACCTCTCTATCAAGCTTCTGAGTTGACTTGATCTCCTCAATCAGCAACGGCTGCAACCTGAGCTCGCACAAGAAACCCTGAGAAACAATCTCAACCCTCAAACTGACCAGATCTGCAAGAATCACTGACTGCTCAGACAACAAAGAAGAACAATAAGCCTTACGACTCCAAGCATCGGCTACCACATTGGCTTTACCCGGGTGATAGTTAATGCTAAGATCGTAATTCTTGATCAACTCAAGCCACCTCCTCTGCCTCATGTTCAGCTTTGACTGGGTGAAAATGTACTTGAGACTCTTGTGGTCGGTGAAGATCTCGCATCTGTTGCCGATTAGATAGTGCCTCCAAATCTTCAAAGCATGGACAACAGATGCCAACTCAAGATCGTGCGTCGGATAGTTCAACTCATGCTTCTTCAACTGCCTCGAAGCATAGCAAACAACCTTCTTGTTCTGCATTAGCACACAACCCAAACCCTGACGAGAAGCATCACAGAAAACCTGGAAGTCCTGGTGAATATCCGGCAAGGTCAGAACAGGCGCAGATGTCATCCTCATCTTCAGCTCTTGGAAACTCCTCTCACAAGCATCTGACCAGACAAACGGCACACCCAACTGAGTCAACTCGGTCATAGGCTTAGCAATCCTGGAGAAGTTCTCAATAAATCGGCGATAGTAATCTGCCAATCCAAGAAAACTCATCACCTCAGAGACTGACCTCGAAGACTCCCACTCCACAACAGCCTTGACCTTCTCAGGATCAACGGCAACACCCTCAACTGTAACAACATGACCGAGAAAAGCAACCTTCTCAAACCAAAACTTGCACTTGCTGAACTTGGCATACAGCTAATGAGATTTTAACCTCCCAATCACAACTCTCAAATGCTGCTCATGCTCTTCGGCTGACTTAGAATAGACGAGGATATCATCAATGAAAACCACCACGAACTTATCCAGCTCAGCCATGAACACCTTGTTCATCATGTTCATGAAGTAGGCAGGGGCATTAGTGAGTCCAAAAGAAACAACCAGGAACTCATAAGACCCATACCTCGTCACAAACGAAGTCTTCGGAATGTCAGAAGGTCGAATCTTCATCTGATGATACCCCGATCTCAAATCAATCGAGGAAAAAAACTTCGCACCCTTCAACTGATCAAACAAATCATCGATCCTCAGCAAATGGTACTTGTTCTTTATCGTCACCTCATTCAAAGAACGATAGTCAACGCACATGCGCATTGACCCATCCTTCTTCACGAACAACACTGGGGCTCCCCACGGTGAAGCACTCTACCGAATGAGCCCTTTACTCAAGAGCTCATCAATGTACTCCTTAAGCAAAGCAAGCTCATCAGAAGACATCCGGTACGGCCGCTTGGCAATCGACGCGGTACCAGGAAGAAGATCGATCACAAACTCAACATCTTGACCTAGAGGATGTCCCGGCAACTCATCAGGAAACACCTCTGGAAACTTTCGAACAACAGAAATCTGCTCCAAAGATAGCTCCTGCAAGCTGCAAACTGAAGGTGGAACTCTGGACGCTCTAGGAGCACACACCACTCGAACACCGTGGTGGTTGACGAAAGACAACCCTCTCAGCACAAGTGATGACCCTCTGGTGCCTCGCTAGCCAATTCATCCCCAAGATGATATCAATGTCACGCGAGGGAAAGACGATGAGATCGGCTAGGAAGACCACACCATTTATCAAGATCTGAACACCTCTACACTCAACACGACTCTTGTAGACTCCAAGAGGTGAAGTGGTAAGTGTAGGTATAACCAAGAGTGAGGTAGGAAGACTGTGTGTGGACGCAAACGTCGACGACACAAATGAATACGTAGCCCCCGAGTCGAACAAAACCGTCGCTAGGTGGGAGTGAACCAAGAACTCACCAACAACGACGTCAGGTGCCTCCTGAGCCTCCTCCACTGAGATGTGGTTCAGGCGGCTGCGCGTGACGCTCGGTTGAGCAGCGCCACAGCCTGCTGAACGCACTCCTCGTCCTCCTGACTGGTGCGGTGGCCTAGCGGGAGTGGCAAACTGAGCACCACCTCCCCTAGATCCCTGCTGCTGGCGCCTCGAACATTGAAAAGCCTTGTGACCCTCCTGGCCACACTCGAAGCAGCGAACCGAGGGCTGACCCCCTGTCGGACGGAAAGAGGACTGCTGCTGCTGGAAGGCACCTCTCTGGCGCTGAGAATTCTGCTGCTGGACTGAAGCTGGAGCAGGAGCAGTGGATCGGGCGAAGGTGGGCTGTCCCGATCCCTGCTGGAAAGAACTACTGAAACGCTGACGCTGCGAAGCCTCACGACTGGGTCCCTGGCCAAGAGCTCTCCTCTTAGCATCCCTGGACCGGTCGAGCTTCTGAAGTGACACCTCTAAAGCTAGGCATCTGTCAATCAGCTCACGAAGGCTCCTCTGAACACCTTCATTCAGGTACGGAAGCATCTAAAGACATAGGCCCTTCCGGAACCAGTACATCTTGCGACGCTCAGTCGAGACCTCCTCAGGTGCAAAACGGCTCAGCTGAGTGAAGCGGTTGGCGTACTCGGTGACAGTCATACTCCCTTGACGAAGAGTACAGAACTCCTCCGTCTTCGCCTCTATGGCTCCCTCTGAGATATGGAAATCACGGAAGGCGGTGACGAAGTCGTCCCAGATGAACTGCTCAGGCTCATCAAGTGTGGCGTACAAAGTGTCCCACCAAGCACCAGCTGTACCCGTCAACTGGTGAGCTGCCAGACGAACTGCCTCCTGGTCGTCACACTGAATCAGGTCCAGCTTCTTCTCGATATCCCTCCCTGAGCCAGTCGTCAGCATCCAGAGGATCGACTGCACAGTCAAAAGTGGGAGGGCGCATGTTCAGAAACATCGCCATATGAGAACCGGCTGACTGGTGGTACGGTGCTGCGTCAGAAGCAAGAGCATGACCATGAGGCTGCTGCTGTGACTGCTCGACAATACGCTCCAGCAGCAGCGTCTGTCGGGCCATCACCTCCGCCAGGTTCGGAGCAGCCGAAAGCTCCTCACCAGGCGTGGCAACTCCAGCAGGCTCGAACTCAGGGTCCATGGCAACTCCTCTGCCACGACCTCAAGCCTGAGGGGCAGGGGCTCCAGCACGGCCACGCCCTCGACCAACGCCAGGCGCGTCCGCCGCAGGGGGCACTGGTACACGGCCTCCAGCACCGCGACCACGACCTCTGGGGACAGCACCACGACCACGCACAGCGGGTGGCGGTACCTCAGGGTCCTCCAGAGCGGCCTCCTCAAAACGAGCGTGAAGGCGTCCAGACCTCCTCAGAGCCATCTGTTACAGGAAAACAATTCTGATTAGAAAGATAGCATTAGCAGAAACAGAATTACTGAAGAAGATAGAAAGCGAGCAGATTAGAACAAAGATAACTAAAGAAGCACTATTCTAAGCAAACAAGACTCCCACTAAGCAATCGACAAGATTTTTAAGAAAACAACTTTCACGATGAAGGTTTGTTAGCAGATTAGGAAATCTAGAAATAATCCTTAATTACGTCCAGTTCTACGGTTACGCTCCTACGGTCAAGTATAGCTCTGATACCACCTGTAACGACCGAGGTTTTCTTTATCTTTCGATAAGTCCCGATCTTCCGTGACTTTGCCAATCCCAGAAGTTTGACAAGCACGACATCACAAGCGATCAATCAAGAAACCATAACAGAAGTATTAAACAAGAAACAAGAATAGAAAATAGCATGTCAAAGGGCAATTATTAGAATAAAATTCTCCGAAGGGGTCCATCGGCACGCAGGCCGGAAACTTCTCAGAGCAGATATATCACTATCGTGAATCCAACAAAAGGAACAGCGGAAGCATCAACATGGCAGCGGTAGCGAACCCCCTCCACACAGGCTAGCTTGAGCGCAGGAGCGGACGTCACGGACCGTCAGAGACGTAGTCGAAGTCGAAGCTGAGAGTATCCTCTGAAAACAACAAATTAGAAAGCCGTGAGTACGAATACTCAGCAAACCGCGTACTACCTAACAACAATGTATGCATGCAAATGGTTTCAAGGATAAAGGCATGGCTCAAGTGCTAAATGCAAATTTAAAACGTTTTAATTTACTTAAAGGATGCAAGAAAGTTTTATTTTCAAACTTGGAAACTTTTATTATCTTGCCCCGCAGAGATCTCTGTTATCTCGGACGGGGGTTCATTTTAATGCCGATGTAAACTTCACACTCGGCCACAGCTCAAAGGCCGGAGTCAAAAACATTTTGAAAAAAGAGAGGAAGAAGAAAAACAAAACTACTCAACGAGGAGCACAACTCAGGGGGTGTCCTTCCAAAAGGACGTGGCAATACGCATCGACTAAAACTCTGCAGAGGTTATGCACCTGAACCCACGAGAAGCGCCATCAAGAACTACCGTCGTAGTCCCAACAAACACACAAGAACCGTCCAAAAGGTTTAACTGGCGTCATCCGTCCTCAGGATAGAGATCACAAAAGCCTACGCAATCGGGTCCTACAGTTGTGAAGAGTCTACCACTGATCAGGTGAGGTATTTCGATCTAATGTGGGGTTTAACTGAGCGTACAAAGCTCGAAGGACTCGGTCCTTAATTGTCGAGGCAGGCACCATCTCCAACCTCAACGCCAACAACAAGTCTCACGGAAAGATCCTAGCCCGGATCTTCCCGTTGTACCCGCAACAAGTACGCCTACAGGGACTTGCCAAAAGTCCCTCAGCTCCTCATACTCGCCCCCGCTAAATAGTTATGCATAGTTATTTGCAATATTCACACATTTGAAGCACAGTTCAAAAGCATTTAACACAAGTTCCATTTTATAGTGATAGGTGGCTAAGCATAAAAGTAAAATAAATGTACTAAAGCAATCCTAGGGTTGATATTTGTGAAACAGTAAATAGGCACGGCTTAGGAATGTTGCTAGCACGTTTTAAAATAGTTGGCATGCAAATTAGGGTTGCAAACAAAATATGAAGTTTAAAATGCTGGAACGCGGCTTGCCTGGCAAATCAGGATCAAAGTCGGGATCCGGATCGTTGAACTGAGCTAGCTCGTGGAACTCCTCCTCTGGAACACCGGCTAAACACAAAACAAACAGGGAATTAGACACTAATTACGTGACAAATAAAACCGGAAATTAAATCTAAATCGAAATTACTAGACTAAACGTGCGCAAAACGTTTCCCGGAACAACTCTACACGACAAACACGACGAGACAATTTAACGGAACAATTTCGGGATTAATCGGAGATCAAACGGAGTTCCACAGAAATTGTAAACAATCGAGACCACAAGAAATTAGATTAATTGCAGAATAATTAATCACAGATAAATTAGCAATTAATCTAACAATTAATCGGAAATAGAAAAGGAATTTAAGAGAGGGGAAAATTTCTCACCACGAAATTGGAAATCGGAGATCGGAAACTCGAAAACCGAAGTCGACGCACTGGAAATCGGAGATTGAAAAGGGGTTGGCGCGGCGTTGCTCTGGTCGAACCGGCGGACGACAAGGTCTCGGGAACCGGCGCAGGACGACGCGGGCAGGACGACACGAGCGGGAGATGAGGCTGACGCAGGAGTTCGGCGCGCGCGCGGCTTGAAGACTCGGCGCAAGAGATGAGGTTGACGGCAACAGCAGGAGACGGCAGCAGAGCGAAAACCGCGGCGGGGACGACAGCGACGGGCGACGCGGCTGGGCGTTGACGTCATCGCGGGGACCTTGA
>BCLF01000114.1:625026-637408 GCA_001602275.1 Zoysia japonica | reverse complement strand
GGAGGACCACGCGCGGTAACTTGGCTGACCAGGCGACGGGCGACGAGGCGAGTGGGGCGACGCGGAGATCGGGCAGCTCGGCGCGGAGATCGACGCGGGAACCGAGGTAACGCGCGGCGCGGAGGCGGTTGCTAGAAAATAGAACTTGCGGTGGAAGAAAGGAGAAAAGGGGAAAGGAAAGTGAGATTGAGATTAGGTTAGGGTTAAGGGGTATTTATAGGAGGGTTAGAAATGAAGGGTTAGAAATTAATCTGGAATTTAGTTAATAAACGTGAAACAATTAAGGCTGAAGAAATTGATTAGAGAAAAAAAATATTTAGAGACCCGAAAATTTATCAGGGAAATCCATGAAAATAATTTTAGCCCCAACGTAAAAATACGTGGACTAAATTATTTTGGCACTGGATCAATTTAGATAAACGGATTTCGAATTGGGACGGAACGAGGTTCGAAACGAATGATTTTTTTAATGGAACGAAAATTGAGACAGACAATTAAATTGGAATAGAATTCGAAGAAAAACGCCACTTTATTTAATTCGAAATTTTGGGATGTTACAGTTGAGATTTTATCCCTACATTTATTGAAAAGTTTCTGATTTTTACCCCTGTGTTTTATGTTTTATGAATATTAATATTATTTAGATATAATATTTTTAACATAATTTAAGAGGATTTTGACAATGAATATTTTAATTTTTTTAATAATATGACGATAAACTTCAAAGCAGAATACTTGTACTCAATCAACAAGAATCTAAAAATTAAGCTCAAGGCTAGGGACTAATACATCTACGCACTGGGCCGCCCGTTAAGCCCAACTAATGCACCAGGCAGGCTCGGCCTTGATATGCTATCGTATGATGCCCATAAGGCGTAGACCTTGCCTGGCCCAACACATCCCCCGAGCCCACACGGAACTCCCGGCTGACCCCAATCACTCGTTCCGCCCCCTCACCCTCCTTTATTGATTCCCCTCCTCCGCGTTCCGCCGCCGGCCACTTCTCATATCGCACCCCCAGAAGCTAGGTTTTCGGCCGCCATCCCCTGGCGACAAACTCCGTCTGAGGACTACAGAAGCGATCTCCGTTCCAGATCTGTTTATGACGTACGTATCGCCACCCCGCGCTTCTGGATCTCTGCTTCTCCCTATCTTGGTTGCCGCGTTTAGCAGATCTGCTGTGCTTGGTACCCCCGGCTGGATCTATCGGGGTACACGTTGTTCTTTCTGTTTCCAGAAACGTCTGCTCTCCTGACGATGTCGATTAAGTGGCTAGGACACGTAAGCAACTAGTTCCGGTTATTTTAAGGGTTAGGGTTTTCGGGTAGATGGGGAGTCGAGTTCGATCGGATCGAGCTTCTGTTGGTTTTTCTCCTTGGATATACTGGTTGTCCTGTATGCTCCACGATCTATTATGTCTACAGTTTGGCCGTAGGTAGATATCTGCAGCATAGTGATTGCTTCGCTAGTTCTGTCTCGTTAATTAAGCAAGATGGTTTCTGTTAACATGGCTACAGGCTAAATCGATACCGTTTTCCGTTTCTCTATGTTCAGGGATTATATTAAACGTTTCTTTACGTATATGTTGCCTGTTACGGTTCCTTTCCCTCTGTATGCAGGGCGATAAGTTACTTCTTAAGTAGCACGTGGAATTTATTTATTTGTTTTCTGGATGATTGGGTTTAGTATGGATGGAAACACTTCAGTTTTCTCCTTGACGGTACTAAGCTACTTTGTTTGCTATACATTTTTCATTACTACGGGCTTTTAGTTTTCTGTTAGAAAAAATGAAATCAAATAAAAAACATGATCTTGTCAAGGAACTTACATCCAAGCAGTTGGAGAGCTTGTGGTGCCTGTTGTGGGCAACATTTGTGTTGGGGCATATTGTGAATGAATCAAGTGTAGTAGCATATAGTGTTTATGCTTTATTATGATTCTCCATGAGACGAATTGTATTTCATGGTTGACCCATATGGTTGATGGATTTTAATTTTTTGCTGATCATCTGTGGTCTAACTTTTGTCTCCTTCTTTTGCAGCTCGAAGGAGAAGCCCACTCTAGGGTAAGACTCATTTCATCTCAAGGGATCATTTATTTATTGTGCATATACTGTTTTCCAAAATATGTTAGTTGAGCTCTTGGGTCCAGATTTAGGTGTGTGTGCCTACTTATCCTGGCTGTCGCTTTGTCTTTTATAGAAAACTGGTTGATCCCAGATTGTACGTACCTTATTTGGTTTTCAATTAAAGCTGAGCTATGTTTCTCATTTAAAAAAACATTGTTCTTTGTGTTTCTATTTTGCTTTTCCACTTTTGGAAGCCTGCAGTATGGAATGTGACAATAATAGTCGCTTACAAGTTGGAATTTTCACTTATACACATTAATTATTAACTAGGTTCTTTGAATTTCTCCTTGATTTTTAAATTAAGGCCATTGTAATTCACTTAAAAACCCATATACAAAGTGTCATATATTTAGGTGCGGTTATATATATTTTTTTTCAAAAGGAGCATTGTTGCATGTTCCATCTTTTATTATAACTTTTCATGATTCTGTACATGATACCATTATTGATTACACCTGTGTTACATGGTTTAATCATTACAAGTACTGATGACTTTATCATTGAGTACTGTTGAGTTGTAATATCTATATGGTACTCCCTCCTAAAATATAAGCATTTCAAGGCATGAACTGGGTTCTTAGTATCTCTAATGTATCTGGACTGTTACACGCCCAGATTCATTGAGGATGCTCTGAATCTGACACCCAGAAACATAGCCAGAAATGCTTAGTGCTTACATTTTGAAACGGAGGGAGTAGGTGGTATGATGTTGTAAGTTCCCAAGTTTGTTTGAAGGGCTCATAGTGCAGACTGTGCATGCTAATAGAGTTATATGTTTTCCTCTTGGCGAATGTTGCAGAGGCACGCGGATCAAGACCCGCAAACGGAACATTGCAGCTCCCTTGGACCCTGCATCATTCTCTGATGCAGTTGTCCAGATCTATCTGGATAATGATGGAGATCTGGTGAGGCGCTTTAAGCATACTATTTGGATTGCATATACAGTTTATGATTATGAAAATTCAATTAGCCTTATGACACTTGCTTAGTTGACACCATATATTTTGTGATGTATATATCTTAGTTTCCAAATCATATTTCTTATGCTTTCTTAGAGTAATAAAAATTTTATTGTACGTACTCCAACACAAAATGTTTATTTTTTGTATCACTAATATTTGGCCATCGCCCTTCCATAAAAGAGTTGTCCTACACATTTTAGGTCACTAAATTTCCTGTATTATGGTGATAATATTACATTCATCGAGATCACTTAATATAAATATTTGTTTCTTGAGGTCACCACTTTGCGAAATGATTTTTTAATATCTATTACTTAAGAACCGTGGGAGTATGTGAAATTGAGTGTCCTTAGAACCACATTGAAGTTTCATTCATGCAATGCAAATAACAGCCAAGGGTTTGTCTATGCTTTAGTTTTCCAAAACCAAAGCATTACAAAATCATGGTATTAGAAGCAAATGTTAAGCAGTGCCATGGTTTAGGAGAAAAAAGAGAGATCTTGAATGGAGTTTCTTGGACTCCCAAAAGGCTACAGGCTTGCCAATACTATAGACTATTATTTTTTTAAAATGCAGTATCTGGTCTATACAAACACCTAGATTTCTATAATACCATGGTATTTTTTCTAAAACTCCAAAAAAAAGGTACTTTGTATCCAAATAGAGACTTTATTTTACTATGCGTCCCTAACTTGAATAATTCACATTTATTAACAGGAACTTGTCGCCAAAAGCATCGAGTCCTCAGATCTCAACTTCTCACGTTATGGTGACACCTTTTTTGAGGTATGGCCTGAGAAACTGTGTTGTCCAGAAATATTCATGTTTATTTCTGTAATGGGCAAGCCTTATCTGCTGGTATTTTGGGACGTCCAGTTGCCCATTTGTTGATTAAGTTATGTTAATTATAATAGAAAAACAAAATATAACAGTCGGGTGACCTCAATTTCCCAATTCGAAACTGTTATCCATTCAAGTTAGTTATAAAACTTATAATTGATGTTTCAAATGCAGCTTTTTTTATTCATGCAAATTAGTTATAATTCATGTTTCAAATGCAGGTTGTTTTCGTTGGAGGGCGCACTCAACCTGGTACAATAAAACCTGAAGAGGAAGGAGAACGTCACCCTTATTCTGTTCTGGATTGTACAGCACAGCGTGAAGCAATTTTGCCCTATGTTCTCTATATTCAGAAAACATTACGCAGGAGGCCTTTCTTAATAAAGAATCTTGAGAATGTTATGCGCAAATTTCTGCAATCCTTGGAGTTCTTTGAGGAAAATGAGAGAAAGAAACTTGCCATTTTCACAGCACTTGCATTTTCTCAGAAGTTATCAGGGTTGCCACCAGAGACTGTATTTCAGCCATTGCTCAAGGATAATCTTGTTGCCAAAGGGATAGTGCTGTCATTCATCACTGAGTTTTTTAAGGAGTATCTGAAAGACAACAGTTTGGATGATCTCATTGCTCTTTTGAAGAAAAGAAAAATGGAGGAGAATTTGCTTGACTTTTTCCCATCAGCAAAGAGATCATCTGAGGCTTTAGCTGAACATTTCACGTAAGTTTATCAAGTACTGGGTGCTTCTCTTAAGCATATCTGTAGTATTTTGGACCAGTTGTTTTTGTTCCATATGATATCATTTGAACAACATTATTTTCTGATGCTTTTCCATTGTGCATGGCCTCAGCAAGGAAGGTTTGACTAGCCTTGTTGCATACAATGAAAAGATAATGTTTGAAGTTAAACTTAAGGAGATAAAGTCGACGCTGACTACCATGATCAATGAAGAGACTGAAATATCTGAAGTCATTGAGACAGTAAAGCAGCAAGTTAAAGATGCTAAATTTCCGGATCTTGAGGTCATCCGAATGCTGTGGGATGTACTAATGGAGGCTGTTCAGTGGTCTGGAAAGAATCAGCAGCAAAATTCTAATTCAGCACTTCGCCAGGTAACTGATTTTTTCTCTTATGGAAATTTGATCACTTGATTCAACAAATATGCCAAGTGCATGTAGAATCCAAGTCCTTTAGTCTTTCTTTTCAAATCCTTATTGCATGCAGATATGCATTGTTTGTGTTTGCACTCTTTTTGCAGGTCAAAACCTAATTTGAATGATTGTTTGTGTTACTTAGTAGCTAAAAAAAAAGGTTCAGTTTGCTACAAGATACTTGTTAACTTTATGGGAAAATTGGATTGGTGACAAAAAGATCATGACTTCAAAAATTTACCACTGAACCGACCCGGTGGATTTATGTACTATTGGAAGATCCATCTCTAGAAATCTACCACTCCGGCTATTAGTAGATGTTAATTCTGTTAATGTGGACCTTTTGCCCCAGCCCTCTTCCTGTGTCGCTGCCCTCAACAAGCATCTCTGGTGTCTGGCACCCAAATCCAGCCGACTGGCTGCAGCTTCTCTCTCCTGTGTTGCTCTCTACTGGAATTTGCATTGGCAGCTATCCAGTATCCTTGCCTTGGTATAATTCTGGCATTCTGCTGCCTTCCTAATTCGTCTTCCTCCTCAATCCTGTGAATTTCATGGTCGAGAATGACGGATTTTGCTTGAGCTGGTCCTGTTTGGGGTTAACATTAATTTCTACTTAGGATTGCACTCCACATTTCTTGGTTCATTTTTGCCCCTTGCTGGCATAGCTAGAGTTGCAGTGTGGTGGAAGCAGCAGCCCACTTTGTGAAGTCCCTTCCAAAAAAGTTGCGATCTTTGAGTGTTTCTGCCTTTCTGGCAGGAAATTGCGCCAAGACGCTCCAAATACTATTGCGTTTGGTATAGTGTTGTTCTTGTGAGTACCAACTGTAAGGGACTGGGAGCTAGGGGTTGGGGAGGTGTGCTCCAGCCTGGGCTGGGTGTGTCCTGTTGGAGATGGAGGGGAATTTGCCACCGAGAACCCTTACCCTGTGATCCCCTTTCAATTGGAAGTGACGGTGCAGAAGCCGTACTGGAAGCAGTTCCACATCAACCAGCCTTAGGTTCAGGTTGTAGTTTACTTGCCTCTGTGATGGCAGAGTGAGGAGGCACAGTGCATTGACGGTGGTGGTTGAGTTGCAGGGGCGGGGCGGCGGAGAGGGAGGAGGCTCTTGCAGGGGTGGTGGAGGAGGATGAGGTGCAGGGGTAGGGGCGGTGGAGGAGGACGATATGCAGGCATAGAGGCAGCGGAGGAGAGGTGCAGGGACACCGGTGGAGTGCCTGACTGCTTGTGTGTCGGCAAATGGCAAAGGTCTGTCGAGGGCAAAAATGTCATTTTAGTTTGCCTATTGATTTCAAAATTGAATAACTATAAATCTTTATGGAACTGGGTGTAATGGTAGATTTATAAAGAAATTGATCTTTTGATGGTACAGAAGTGTACCAGATCAAGATCAGTGAAAGTTTTAAAGTCATGATCTTTCAGTGCCACCAATCCAATTTTCCCTAAATTTATGTATGGTGATTTCACATGAAGTGATTAAAATTGTTTTAACTTGAATGAAATGTCATTAATCTTGTACCTTAGAACTAGATTTGGACCCAGTTAACAAACATGGTTTGAGTTCAAGTTCTGACTGAAGTGTCATTTTACGTAGCAATTTTTCTTCGGTTTATTTTACAATTGTCAGTTTCCATTTTTTGCCATTGTTTTGCTCAGATTTGTTAATGTCTACTATGTTCTCCTGCACCACAATATTACTTTGTTGTTTGACACCACTCATATCTATTTTTTGAATAGTAGAATTTGGATAGTCTTATCGTAGGTACTCAAAAGAGTACATAAGTATCATAGTTCCACAAGTTTTTTTTTCAAGATTTGTAAGATAGTTCAGATTTAGCCAAGTTATTTGTAGTATAGCTGGTCCGTTCAATTTATATATGTTGTTTCAATACTATATCCCTTTTTTTCTTGTATCAGTAAGTGTATAAAAAGCTATGATTTCTTCCTTTTTCTCCATAAGTATAATATATTTGAAATGAGACGAAATTGGCATTGAAGTTACAGATTATATGAGAGATGGTAGGGTTGATGAATGCAAAATGGCAACTTCACATTTTTTGTTGGCTCGCCAATGGGCCATGTGCTTGTGATCAGTCTTCATTTAAATATATTTCCCAAAGATTCTATCCAAGGCTTTGATAGTAATTCTCTGCATTTACAGGTCAAAGCTTGGGCTGGTCTACTCAATGCTTTTTGCACAACTGGCAGACTAGAATTGGAGCTTATATACAAAGTTCAGACACAGTGCTATGAAGATGCTAAGCTGATGAAGCTGTTTCCGGAAATTATAAGAACACTGTATGATCAAGATGTCCTGGCTGAAGACACTATCCTTCTTTGGTTCCGTAAAGGTTCTAACCAGAAGGGCAGGTACTATTGGCAGTCCTACTTTTTGTTAATCAAGTTACCATATTACCCAAGGATCTGCAACTTTTTTTACAGTGGACCGATTTGTGCTTGGTTCAGTTATCAGTCGTGAAGCCACGTTGTGGCTACTGGATGTGAATGCACCCCTGTTTTGATGAGTTTTACACTAAAGCTTTTAAATTTTCACTGTATATTCTGCTGAGCATTTGATTTAGATCAAGGAGAAGCAATCCCGCTGTTTTTTCTTTAGCTCCACCTTCGGATGTTACATTAATTGTAATACTTTGTAATGAAATTACAGGCAATCTTTCGTGAAAGCTCTTGAGCCTTTTGTCAAGTGGCTGGAAGAGGCTGAGGAGGAAGAATAAACCACCAGAGATTGGCTGTGTACCTCTTGGAGTACTTGTATTTCCGAAGTTTGAAGACAGTTGCTAAAAGTAAATGTATCCTCTGCTGGTTATCAGCAGAGAATTTAATAATTAATTGTTGAGCTGTTTTTGGCTCGTATGCTGAATGCTGTGGTTACGAAGAAAGTCAACTTTGTTGTATGGGGATTTGCTGAAACGTTGATTTATTCTGCACTGAATATTTCATGTTGTATGGTGCTTTAATGCTTTATACTATCTCTGTTTTAAAATATAAATATTTCTAGGTTTGAATTATACTAATTTTTTTTAATTTATAATATAAAAATATATTTTTTATGAAAAATAAATTTATGATGAATTTAAAAAATATAATTTTTACTTTGAATATATCTAAAAATGCATATATTTTAAAATGGAGGGAGTATTTTTTTAATTTAATGCTTTATATCTCGTGATGGCCTTGTTTGTGAGCGCATCGGAATGGACTTCGAATCTGATTTTGTACAATGTGCGTGATGCTGGATGATGCTCGGTAGCATTTGGCCCAAAGCTTCGATCGAGCCTATACAAATTTGCTTGCCCTGAGTGCCCTCCCGTTCCAGAAGGTTAAATCTGCCAGGGTTTGATAATAGGCTAATTCCCATCGACGTTTTTTGAAAAATGTCAACTGGGGTTGGGTTTCTCCCAACGCGTTTACAGTTAAACCGAAGTCTGCAATATTGTACGAACCGCGTCTATCTAAAACCTTGACACTAGTATTTAGCTACCTTCCGCGGTCCTTCCCCCTAGAAATATAGTGCACTGCTGATTTGTTAATTTTTTCTTTCTTTTAGAAAATGCTTCAATTGAACCAGAAAAAATGCTTCATTTTTCAGTCAGACATTTGATAGGAGCCAGGGCCCTAACAAATAAGGCTTACAGCTGCTTCAATTCAAAATGCTTAAAAATGTGAAGAGAATATTGAAATATTTATACGATAACGAGTAGCAATAAAACAAAGGTATCATCCTCAGTTACTGTCGCCAGAGTCTCGAGTTGCAAAATGAATGTTGGCTTTTTTTCCATGCGTACACTTTTATTACAAGGTTATTGTTATTACTATATGATTCCTGACGCGTTGCCGTGGGAATTTATAGATGGTTAGATGATGATATCAAAATATAATCTAATGACTAACAATTCGCTGCACATTGTTGCGGGATTGTTATTTATGAAATGTTTGGCTACCTATATGAAATATAATTATGTACTGTAATAAGTTAGCTATTTTAGAGATAACATCAGAGGTAGCAATAACTGAACATTGAAGCATGGTAACACCAAAGGATATCTTCTTCATACAATCAACAATATATTTTGGATATGAGAAAATGAATCAAATTTCATAAAAGATTTAATCAACGAATCTTTACTAGATTGAGGATTGGTAGGTAAAAGTTGTGCAGATGTAGATGATTTAAAAGATCATGTTGTACAGTTGACCTGAGGACCCTTTCCTCAGCCTTGATAGCCTAAATTCAGAAAATAATTAAGTACATTATTAATAATTTTGACATATCCTGAGGACCCTTTCCTCAGCCTTGATAGCCTAAATTCAGAAAATAATTAAGTACATTATTAATAATTTTGACATATCAGACCGTAATAAAGTAACAATTTTCCTTACCTCGCTCTCCCAGTTTGTGCGCAGTGCAATCCAGGAGCAGCAGTAGTTTGCTTATGCTGCCACTAACAATACGAAGCCATAGACTCTGTGAAAAGAACAGTATACTTTGAAGCTTGCATAACTTGAGTAAACAAAAGCATCAAGAAAAAATATGCAGGGGAGAGGTGAGATGTGGTACCATCCCATTCAGATGGAAGATGAAAGCAAGCAGCCACACTGGCAGGGATTCCAACCAAGGAAAACGCACCGAGATTAACACGGGCTCCAATTCTCTGCTTCTGCAATACTGAAAGAATTATTGACATAAAGTTATGAACATCATTTTTGTTCGGAGATGATACACAAAACTTATGGAAATGCCAAGGCCAAGTGGTACCATGTACATCAGAGTAGCAGTATTGATGCTGCAAATTTTGGCAATATTAAGTTGATCAATAATATGAAAAAGTAAATACTTCTGTCTACATGTTGATCAGTTAACAGATATATAAGACGAGTCTCCAGCGTAGGATTTGTCAAATTCCAGAGAGGAGCACGAGCAGTTCGAATGACCACCATTCCAAGTTGCAGGAAAAAAGAGCAAGAAAACTGAGGGGGCTAAGCCAACAATTGCTAAATGGAAACAAAATGCAAACTTAAGCATAATAAAAATGCAAATTGCCTCGCCAAACCATTATCGCGGACAGCACTGCAAACTTTGCGAAGTCGTGCAGTCCAGCAAAAGCTTCAGAAGAGAAGGTTGTCCATGTCCTCTTGCAAGCGCTCGACAGCCTCACGTAGGAAGCTAGTATGACCAGGTTGGTGCCGTACGAGATGGCGGTGCTCAGCGCGGATTTGAGTCTAAGATCAACAGAAATCAACAATAAAGCCTCAATACAGTCAGTCCCTCATTGAAATTGAACTCTAACCAACATAATCTATAAAATTCAGGAGTATAGTATTAAGTGCAGAACATATTGGATAAAAAAGTTTCATTGGAAAGGTACTATATTTCTTTTTTTTTCTTTTTATCTCCGTTAGGCACTGAAGATTCTGATACGCAGTCATAGGAAAGAACTTCAACAATGTCTCCAGCTAAGCGAAAAAGTTTAAAAAGTAACAGTTACATAGATGGTAAAACTCCCCCCATCATCCATTCTTTGATCCTAACAATTGTGAACGCAGGAAACAAAGACTAATGTAGTAAAAAAACTGACAGCTGAAAGTATAAAAAAAATAGGTCACAACATTTGACTGTTAAAATCAACAGAAAGGGGACAATGGAACATGTTTAGGGAAATATTAATGGTAATCCATAAAGCTTAAGTAAATTTTGTTACCTGAATGAATGAAGAAGATATCCGGAGGCCAAGAAAGTATCAAAATCAGGCTTGGAGAAAGATGTGATGTTCGAAGATGAACATAATTCTTACCTGCAAGGGGAAGTACCATATTAGTTCATCATGTTTACCTGCAGCTGAATCATCAAAATTTTATACATTTTTACGTATTGCATATTGTAAGTCATGAAACAGAAGAGCAACAACCAGCAAAGTAACTCAATGTATCAGAAGACAAAATGACACTAACCAGCAAAGAAATCTGAGTCTAAGATCAACAGAAAGCAACCATAAAGCCTCAATACAGTCCCTCATTGAAATTGAACTGAACTAACCAACATAATCTATAAAAATTCAGGAGTATAGTATTAAGTGCAGAACATAGCGGGTAAACATTTTCATTGGAAAGGTACTATATTTCTTTTTTTTTTTCGTTTTATCTCCGTTAGGCACTGAAATGTAAGATTCTGATACGCAGCCATAGGAAAGAACTTCAACAATGTCTCCAGCTAAGAGAAAAAGTTTAATAAGTAACACTTCCATAGATGGTAATATGATTTCGGAAGGTCAACTATTCAACCACATATCAACGGTGACTCAGATGCATCCAACAGGGATCTATGATAAGAAAGCATGAAGTGTTGCCAATGTACGTAGCACGGATGAGCTCAGGTCTCTGTGTTGCAGACATCTGTTTAAAAGATCAACTAAGTGAGCTGGAAACTCAAATCAACAACATGAGCACCCCCGTCAATACGTTAACCCTCCCTAACATCATAGCAGCATGCCAAATTGACCCATCTCATCCCTGCATTCGTGTTCAATTTACTGTACAGATTAACCACAGAACATCAGTGAACAAATTGAAAGAATTGTTGTACATTAGTGTCGAATCAAATCGAGGAGCAGGAGAAATGGAAATGTGGAGATCGACTGTCATCTTCACGGGCTTCTCTCACCGAGACCTGGACCAGGACACCGCCGCCAAGCTCATGTTCCGCCCAGGACGCCGCCACCAAACTCGTGTTCACGCAGCCGGATCCGGCATAGTCAGGATCAGCGACTGCCACTTCATGCAAGAGCCGCGCGAGGAGGACCGCCAAGGGATGGTGCTCAGCGGCCTCGAGGCGCCGCTCGACGTCGACATCAAGGGTGACGGCGTGGTGCTGGCTCGGGCGCAAGAGGAGGGATGCAGTTGGTTTGGTGGCAGCGCTGGTGGCGGGGCGACGGCTAGCCACAGCGTGGAGCTGAGGGAGGCGGCGGCGTGGCGCCTGTCGGGCCCGAGAAACGGGGGGGAGGCGGCGTAGTGGTGCGGGCAAGGGGAGGAGGGGATCAAGGCGGCGGCAGGGCGTGCGGGAAGAGGGGAGGAGGCAAAACGGCAGAGGGGTAGGGTGCGGGGGCAGGCGAGGCAGCGGTGGGGTGGGATGTTGGTGGGGTGGGGTGGGGTGCGGCGGCGGGAGCGGGCGTGGGGCGGGAGGGAACACAGGAGGCGCGGGGGAGTCGACTGATTGACGGTCCAGATTAGATGGATCTAACGGTTCACGCGAAAGAAGTTGAATCGAACGGCCTAGATGATGCGTAGTGA
>BCLF01000114.1:594247-610303 GCA_001602275.1 Zoysia japonica | reverse complement strand
TTTCATTTGAAATATTCTAATCAAAACAAATTAATTGGAAGGGGCCTATTAAACATGTAACTACAAGTAGAGAAGTGCGGCAACGCCGCACTATGTTTCTAGTAATTTGGCCCATTTTGCAATTGGCCCTTTTGCTAATGGCACCTAAAATTAAGGTACATGAAATGTTATGAGTTATTGGAGTCGGTGGTGTTTGTAACTTACTCCCTTCGGTTTTAAAATATTGATACCGTTGACTTTTAATATCAACTTTGACTATTTTTTTTTATTTTAAAAAATATTAATATACATAAAATTATTAGTTTTATTTTAAATACCATTAATGATAAAGCAAATAATTATATTTGAATAAATTTTTTGAATAAGATGAATGATGATGTAATAAGTTAACCATGTCAATATTTTAATACAGGAGGGAGTATGTTGCAGCAGGATGAATTCTTTTTTGGTCATGGCTAGTGCAGTGAATTTAAAATGTAGGGAACAGATGCCCTTAATTGAAAGCAACCTTTATTTTTTATGGTAACAATACAATACAACATGAATGAGCTAGCCTTGACACTCAACGTTCTCTGCTACCACATCTTCGGCAGCTTCCAAAGACATGTTCAGCGTCGTCTCATCGAAAACGTAGGCGCAAACGACTAAGTAGATAAGGTCGATGGCTCCAAGAGCCGCGATCAACAGGTAGTAGTAGTCATAGTGTCCCCGGTTCAGGTCATCAGAGATCCACGGCGCCCCACCTTTGCCGGTGGCAACATTCACGAGCTTGACTATTACCGTCGATTCGATGTTCGCGATGCCGGTCCCAATGAAGAGCAGTGCCAGCACGAAGCTACCCATGGACTTAGGGAGCACCGCGTAGTAGAACTCGATCTGCGCAATATTGCCGAACGAGCCCGAGAGCCCAGCGAGCACGTACTGAGGCACCAGCCACAGCACAGACATGCGCTGGCCTCCTTGCCTCGCCGCAGTTTCCCTCCGGCGAGCCTCCACCGCTGACGCCACCACCATCGACGCAATGCACAGGAATACGCCGATGCCCATGCGCTGCTTCAGTGTGAGCACGCGCTGCCGCCCCGTGATCATTCGGAGCAACGGGAGGACGTACGGATCATAGCACCCAGACCACGCGGTGAAGGTGGTGATCTCGAAGATTGAGATGGAGCCTGCAGGTATCTCGAACCTTGTTGTGCCGACCCTACGGTCCATTGTGGCCGCTTGCAGCACCCCGAAGGATGAGTTTTGCACCAGGAAGGCCACCACCATGGCTGACCACATTGGCAAAACACTGAGAGCAGATTTGAGGTTCTCTACTTTCTCCACCGTGCAGATGTTCCATGAGCTTGTGTTGTCAGTTGCTTCAATATTAATGCTTCCAGCTTGCGTCCTCAAAATGCAAGCCTTGTTCAGGAATCTGAAATGATATTTTTTTTCATTCATAAATATAAATGATGTAAACACTCAGGAGTCAGGAGCACCAACACGTTATTGAAGAAAACATGACATAGAAATAGAAACAGAGTCGTGACGCGTGAGCACCCAATCACCTCATTTTTTCTGACGGTACCAACTGTGAACCTGAAGTGCTGTGAAACTGAACACCATGATTTCCGGCTGGCACAGTAAGGTGGCGGTTCTTCACAGCCACAACGGCCACTTGCAGTAAGCTTGCCCACATGCTCTTCTGAGGTTTCACCTTCACATAGAAGGGTGATACCGCCAAGTTCAGGAGTGTCGCCAAGGCCACCGTAGCTGCCGAAACCATGAACCCGACCTTCCAACCCACCTTGTCTTGTAAGTACACGAGGAGAGTCACTGCCACCATCTGCGAGAAGCCCACGGACACGTAGTACCAGCTGAAAATTGTCCGGAGTGCTCGGTTCCTCCTTGCGGCATCCCAGTGTGCAATCTGATCCTCGGCGAAGGCCAGGCAACATGGGCGGACACCACTGGCTCCAAGTGACATCAAACCAAGGGAAGCACACAGCACAAACAACTGTAGGGCAGTTGGTGCAAGACAGACTTGGTTTGTGGGGACACACTCTGGAGGCGTCAAGCTTGGGACCACTGAAGTTAGGTACAGAAGGGTAGATC
Source organism: Zoysia japonica (assembly GCA_001602275.1). NCBI lineage: Eukaryota > Viridiplantae > Streptophyta > Magnoliopsida > Poales > Poaceae > Zoysia > Zoysia japonica. The sequence goes on along the minus strand of BCLF01000114.1, from coordinate 608,206 downwards.
CCTGAATGGACACCAAAATAAGAGTCAAATAAATGTGTCTTGAAATGTTACGGAAACGTAAATATCTACGAGGTAAGATAGCTAGTAGTAGTCAGTAAAAGCAATGGTGATGTTCTGCTGTGCCTGTGCCAGGGGCTTGTTTGAAGCTCTTACAATTGTGCAGAAGAACAGTGTGACTGTGACCATAAGGTAGCGACCCAAAAGTGCATCAGATATAATTGCCCCACAGAACGGCAAGAAATTTGCAGCCGCTAGATACGCAAAGATGATGATTGCACTGCTCGCAGCACCAAAGTGATACTTTGTTGTGAGGTAGATGATAAGATTTGCGGTAACAGATGCGCTTACGATCCTTTCAGAGATTTCATTGGCTGAAAACAAATTGTAGTCTCTTAGAAGAATGGTTAATATAGTGTCTTCAGAAAAAAAAATGTACAATTGACTCCAATACTCAATAAAGAAAGCTAGTTTCTATCAAACAGTACTTTCAATCCATCAATAAATTTAAAAGTAATGCCATTTCTTGCAAAGTGGCCGTTCGACGACACAAGTATGTTCCTCTGATGCACGTAGAGTTTGATCTGCACTCGTTACTCTTGCTTCTAGCCCCTTCACAGAACCGTTCCTAAATTTCGTCTGTTTCCAACTTTTACAAACCATAGAATTTATATATATATACACCCACCCACCCTTGGTGTTGAAGTTATTCTACACCGAACTGGAATTACTGAATATATTTTCAGTATCTAGTACTGAACTGAAGGTGACTATAAAAATATAAATTGCCGATAGTATAGCTGATATCAATGAAAATTACAGAGATATCAATGAAAATTACTCAACTTTGTTTAGCAACTAGTGTTGGGTGTAGAATAGCACTACCGTATGTGTGTCTATGTGTATATGCCTATACACACACACACACGGACCGAATGTTTAATGTGGTTTACTTGGTTGGCTTTTTTCCCCAATGGTTGCTGATTAACAACCAAATTGATATATCAGGTATTAAAGGTTATTGACTAACAATCAGAATTTAAGAGTAGCCCCAAGAATGATAAACAATATCTATTAACAACCCTAGTTATGGACTAATTTATTTGGTATTAAAAAGCTTGTACTATTTAAATTTAAATGTAGATTCAGCTTTTCTAGATTTACTTCTTAGCACAATATACATAAATTTGGAGAATAAACTTATTTTTCTACATGCTTTACTTTTGGGAAATGATGTTTCAACACTTCTCTATTTTGAGTCCTCGAAGAAATATAGCTGTCAGTAAATTTGTAATATATGCTTATAATTTTCTCGGTTGAATGCAACATTTAAGGATCTCAATGAACCCACTGATGTGAACGGTGGTTGTCACTTATACAACCTTTTGCATTTTACAACCAGGTTCAGCCCTGAGGCGGTGCGAGCGGTGCGACTGCCCTGGCACCCCCCAAGTCAAGGGGCCCCGAACTGCTGCTCCATGGATGTAGCTTGAAATGAAGTCGGAACTTGGAGCGACGTTGGCTTGACTGAGAGATTGGAGGAAGAAGAAACATGAACAGTGTTCTTTTTGTGGGCTGTGGTCCTAGGCCTGCATGGCCTTTGTGTTATTATGCTTTTTTTTTCTTCCTGGCCTGTGGAGGAGGTGACGTCTAGCCTATCACAGATCAAATCGAGGCCACAGTTCCATCTTGCTAATAAATGGATAGAAAAATAAAGTGCAAACAGCCAACACGAAAGCTCTATTTTTGTAGACAATGCAAAATAGTTCCGCCTTTTTTATCAAAGTTTCAAATGGCATACATACATATATACTGCTTCAAGTTTATATCTAATTATGCCTATGAAAATTATACACAAGAGAGGACCCCATCAAAAAATGTAAAAGCAGCAGCGGGTCCGTAATGTCCGGATCGGCGATCTGAGAGCCCCGCCGGCGATCTCTTCCTCCTCGCTGTAGTTCCTCTTCGTTGGTTTGTCCCTGGCATGGATCTCTACTCCTTTCCGTTTTCCTGAGGTTAGCTTGTCTTCTTCGCCATTGTCATGGATCTCCAGGGCCTGAACTTTAAGCCAGGTTTGGGAGTCCAAGCAGCAGTTTGGGAGCGGTTCAATCTCCCGATCAATTTCTTGATTGGCAGTAATCTCAAGGCTTTCTATCTGGTCGTTTCTTTTGGTCGATGTTCGTTCAAACTTTCAGTTGATTCTGTTAGTCAGATTCTTCAAGCTACTATTGGTGGCTCTGCGGCTGATTTTAGGCCGGAGCTTTTGAGTGCCATGGTGTTTCGGTTTTCAGTCTCATCTAAGCAAGTGGGTTTTCATATATTTCGTCTCAAATCCTTTGAGTGTCAACAGTATAAGCTTTTCTTCAACCTTTGGGGCAATGGTGGTGCAGACTGGAAATCTGAGTTTGCGGCTTTTAATCGTGAAGAAGAAGCTCAATGGTTAACAGTTCACCGCAAGCGGTCTGGGAAAAATTTAACTTATGCAGAGGTTTTGCGCAAGCCAGTATCAGGAGCGAACAGGGTTCCCCTTGGTAATCGGTCTAATGATTCTTGGGTTCCAAAAAGGTCAGTTCCTCCCTCATCTAATTCCCGAATCTCAGTTTTTGATAGACTGGACTTCGCAGAGAATCAACAGGGGTTTTCTTCGTCTTCTAAGACGATGAGCACGGCAGGTTTTCAGCCGGATCTTTCAAATTTGAAAGAGCTTCCAAAGCCAACTGCATCGGCCCATCCTCATGGCCCAAGTTTAGGCCCATCAATGTTGATATGTGGTCGTTGTCTTCGTTCTGGGCATTCCACAGCTTTCAGCCGTTCAAATTTTAAATGCCGTATCTGTAGGAGAGATGGTCATATTTCGTATAATTGTTCAATACGAATTTTGAATCAAGGATGGCATCCTCCCGTTTTGTTCTGATTGTTTCGCCAAAGATTTCGGAGTTTCTGATTCTCACAATTCGTTTAAAAGGAAGGCTGGGCTGCAATTGGGCTCTGCTAGTGGGCCTCTGGTTTTTAATATCTTTAATCAGTTTTTTCGGCAACTAATTGGCCAACCCTCTCGGGAGTGCCGGACTCCTCGCCTTCCTTCGCAACTGACGCTCTCCCGCTGAACTCACTTCCTCCAACTCTGCCATTGCTGCCTTCGGAGAGTTTCAAGGGTGATATGGCTTTCCAGCGTGCAGACCCGGTTCCTTTTCTCCCTCGTGACTTCCACAGCATTGCAATCCAGGGCCGGGAGCCGGCGGCAAGAGTTGTGGTTGGTCGCCCTCAACCAAGGAACGAAGATGTCGCGATCATTACCATTGATCAGATGCCTGAGGACCAGGTACACTTTGAGGCTATCAGAGATGTTGTTTCTGAGTTTCTCAATGACCATATGGGAATTCCTTTTAAGGAGATTCAGCCGTGTCATCTGGGTCAAGCTTATGTGCGGTTTGAGTATGTCCATGACAGAGATAGGCTAGTCCATACGAGCCCTCACTTTCAAGGGGGTCTGCAATTTAATCTGGTAAAGCACAATCAGGGGAGGAATTTGAAATCTCTTACTTTCAATAGAGAATGTTGGCTGATGCTGCTAGGCTTTCCTTTTGATTACTGGTCCCATTCTTTTGTGGAGCAATCTTTAGCTTCTTTTGGACGCTTGATATCATGGGAACATGATTTTAACAATCTCTCCAGAATTTTGCTGCGTGCTAGAGTTTTGGACCTGGAATCGGTGCCTGAGCATATTGTTCTCACTGATGGAGATTTTCCATGATTAATCCTGGACCATTCAATGTGAAATAATTCAACAAGATATGTTGGGCGGTTTGTCGGCTGATGAAGATCCTTTTCCAGGGGAAGGAGGAGGTGCGCATCCTCATTTTGATTTCTTTGGTCATGGTCAGTAGGGACCCTTGCCTCACAATGCTGGTAATGATCATTTTCACCATCAGAATACCCAGCATCCTACCAATTGGGGAGCAGGTATCCATTTGGGTAACCAGCATGCTAATATTGAAGAGGATGTGGTTGTTGAAGAAGAGTTTATTGAGCTGGAAGCTTTGGAGAAAATTGTGGCCGACAAACAGGACATGGTAGAGGACCAGATTAGTGGACCTGTCTCTGCATCTCTTCAAATTCCTCTCATAATATCTTACCTCAACTGCCTGACCTAAATATTCAGCAAATGGAGGTTGATCAAAATCGCCAGAATGAGAATGTTGTCTTAGCTCTGCCTGCTCAAGATGTTGGGAATGATCATCTTAATAATGTTGTCTTAGCCTGCCTGCCCAAGATGCTATACTGGAGCAAAATTTACAAGTGGGATTTGTCCAACTCCACTTTGATAATATGGCTCCTGTTTTTGAATCATTTCAGTGTAGCTTTGAACTATCTCCATGGTCCTCTAAGCCTAATACTAACAGTGTGAGACTCTGGGCCAAATTTTTTGCCCCTCTGCAATGTTTTGGAGCTGTTGATATTCCTGTTGCATGGACTGAGTTTTTCACTGTAATGTTGCTAGACCCTATGCATTTTGAGTGGGCTAAAGACTTCCTTATTTTTGAAGCTTGGGAAACTATAACTCAGGCTTACTTGAATGGTTCTGTGCCCTTCACTCTCCCTCCTACTTGTCCAGTTTCCTCTCCTGTGAGGTGCTCCAATTTTTCTAGGATACAGAAGGGTACCACTCTTGAGGAAATCAGCTCACAGAATAGTACTCCTGATTCTGCCTCTAATCAGAAGTTAACCAAGCCAGTGTTAGTTGAGACTGAAGTCAGGAGGAGTTTGAGGCTGCAAAGAGCAAACAAAGGTTTCAGAAGCGCATCTTCTTTGGACAAAAACTGTTTGGGTTGCTCAGCTGAACCTCCAACCTTGACTTCTAAGGTCATCAGGAACCTTGGGGAGACTTTCTATAAGGTAGCTCCGGCCTTACTCTCTGATGATAATCTTACTAAGAAGAGGAAACCCAAGCAAGCTATTAGTAAGAAGGACTCCTCTAAGAAGGCAGATGACAGTAAGCATGATGCTGACAAGTCGAGAAGTGAGACCAACTCCAGCAAGACTGATGTCAAGTTTAAGAAGCTCAAGAAGAAATAACTGTGTCACCAGTGTAGACTTAGTTGGATGGAACTTAGATCTTCTTTCTTTTATGGCACACCTTATTAATGTAAAAAGTACTGCTCCTAGTTCGGATTGCAGACTTTCTTTTGTTCTCTGCTATGTTATGGTTAAATGGTCTCATGACTTTTGCTCTCATGTTATGATATGGTGAATTGTGCTGTGTTGGCTAGTCACGTCTAGTGGTGTTGCTAAGAAGACTTTTCTGCTGAATTGTTTCATTGTGTTTTGGTTGCTTGCTTTTCTGCTCAAGTGAATCTGGTTTTAAGCCGGTTGGTTCAATTTTTCTTCATAACACTTCATGCCATTCATGAGTGTTTCAGTACTCTTCTTATATCAAGTTTATTATGGATACTAATCTGACTTCACATAATCATAGAAAGTGGAATATCCTGTGCTGGAATGTCAGAGGCATCAATTCTGACAAAAAATGGAATGCTATTAGGAGTAAGATTGAGAAGGCCCATTGTGACATCTTTTGTTTTCAGGAAACTAAGAGGAATTCTTTGATGCTACTTTTCTTAGGAATTTTTGTAGTCCTCCATTTGATAATTTTGAGTTTCTTCCTTCGACTGGTGCCTCTGGTGGCATTCTAGTGGCCTGGAAGAGTAGCCGTTTTGTTGGGTCGCGGATTTCACAAAATGATTTTTCCATCTCTATCGAGTTCTCCTCACTGCTGTCAGGAGCTAAATTTGTGGTTACGACAGTCTATGGACCGTGCACTCATCCAAAGAAACGGGATTTTCTTCACTGGTTTCATAATTACCCAATAGAAGAGGTTAGTATTGGGCGATTTCAACCTAATTAGAAGACCGGAAGATCGTAACAAAGCAGGTGGCTGTGTTGAGGATATGCTTTTGTTTAATGCTGCTATCAGTCATCTGAGGCTAGTTGAGTTACCTCTTCAAGGTAAGATTTATACTTGGTCTAATAAGCAAGCTGTCCCTCTCTTAGAACGGCTTGACTGGTTCTTTATATCAAATTCTTGGTCTCTAAACAACCCCAGTACCTCAGTTTCAGTGCTATCTAGAGATACTTCAGATCATGACCCATGTTTGATTACTATCTCCACAATCATTCCAAAGGGCAGAATTTTTCGTTTTGAGAACTTCTGGCTTGAGAGAGAGGAGTTTATGCAAATCTTACATCATGGTTGGCACCTTCCAAGTGTTCTTACTGACAAAGCTTAATGCTTGGGGGAGAAATTTAAGAACCTGAGGAGAGTTCTTCGACAATGGCAGAAGCAAATCTCTAATTTAGCTACCTGTATCAGTAACACCAAGAGTGTTCTTATTTTCATGGATAAGATTGAAGAATTTCGGGACCTATCCTTACAAGAATGGAATTTTAGGAGTATCCTCCAGCAGCATCTTCATAGTCTGTTAAAACAACAGAATATATATTGGAAGCAGCGTGGCACTGTGAAGTGGGTTAAATTTGGTGATGAGAACACAAAATTCTTCCATGCTTATGCTACCATGAAGCATAGAAAGAATTTTATAACTTCTCTACAAAATGAAGCAGGCACCCAAGTTACTTCCCATCAAGCTAAAGCTGCTCTGCTATGGAAAGCTTATAAACAGAGACTGGGCACCTCTGAATTTACTAGGATTTACTTCAATTTGGATGATCATATTATCCCTATAACTGGTCTTGATACCATTGAGCAGAGCTTCTCTAAAGAAGAGATTGATTTGATAGTATCTATTCTTCCCACAGATAAATCTCTTGGACCTGATGGGTTTAATTCAGACTTCATTAAGAAGTGTTAGCCAGTGATAGCTCAGGATTTCTATGATCTTTGTGAAGCCTTTCATGATGAAAATGTTTGCATTCAGAGTATCAATAGGTCCTACATTACCTTGGTCCCAAAGAAGGATAATCCCATTTGTGTCTCTGATTTCAGGCCAATATCTTTGTTAAACACAAGTATTAAACTCATCACCAAATTGCTAACTGACAGATTGCAAACGGTTATCTTGCAACTTATCCATCAGAATCAATATGGCTTTATTAAATCTAGATCTATCCAAGACTGTTTAGCTTGGAGTTTTGAATATATTCATATGTGCCATCATTCAAAGAAAGAGATTATTATTTTGAAACTAGATTTTGAAAAAGCCTTCCACAAAGTAGAACACCAAGTTATTCTACAGGTTATGGAGAAGAAAGGTTTTGGTGCCAAATGGCTTTCTTGGATGTCAGCCATTTTGAGCTCAGGAACTTCTTTAGTTCTTTTGAATGGTGTTCCTGGTAAAGTCTTTCACTGTCCAAGAGGGATTAGACAAGGGGATCCCTTGTCTCCTCTTTTTTTTTTTGTTTTAGCTGCTGACCTTCTACAGTCCATTGTCAACAAAGCTAAAGATATGGGTCTTCTGAGGTTGCCTCTTCGTGTTCATAGTTCTGCATATTTCCCCATTGTGCAGTATGCAGATGACACTCTCCTTATAATGGAAGCTTGCCCTTGACAGCTTTTTGTGCTTAAAGCCCTGCTAAATACTTTTGCTGATTCTACTGGTCTTAAGGTTAATTATAATAAATCAAGCATGATACCGATCAATGTTCCAGCCTCAAAGATGAGTCACCTGGCTAGCACTTTTAATTGTTAGATTGGTTCTCTCCCATTTACTTATGTGGGTCTGCCTTTGGGCCTTAATAAGCCATCAGTGGAGAATTGTCTGCCTCTGGTTTAGAAAATTGAGAGGAGGCTGGTTGGTTGCTCTGTTTATTTAAGCCAAGGAGGAAAACTGCAAATGGTCAACTCTGTGCTCTCTGCTTTGCCGACCTATTATATGTGCACCCTCAAGCTTCATGGCACTGTTATTGAGCAGTGTGACAAATATAGGAAACACTGCCTTTGGAGAGGTTCTGATTTAAACAGTAAGAAACCATCACAGGTAGCTTGGAATGTGGTTACAAGGCCCAAAAGAGAAGGAGGTTTAGGAGTTATTAATCTCAAAATTCAAAATGAGGCTCTGCTCATGAAAAATTTGCATAAATTCTATAGTAGGAAAGATATTCCTTGGGTTAATCTTTTATGGAGTACCTATTACACCAATGGTAATTTACTTGGTATGAGGAAAAAAGGGTCCTTTTGGTGGAGGGATATCCTTAAGTCGCTTGATACTTTTAAAGGTTTAACTAAAGCTACTGTCCAAGATGGCAAAACAGTTTTCTTCTAGCTTGATCTATGGAATGGACAAATTAGAGCTCAACTGTTTCCAGAGCTTCTCTCCTTCTCTCGGAATCAGTTAATTACAGTGCATGACTTTGCCAATCTGCAGGAACTTCATAGTTATTTTCATCTGCCCCTATCTCACTTAGCATTTTCTCAGTTTACTGAGATTCATAAACATTGGCCTCAATTGCTAACAACTGAGATCTATGATAAATGGACTTACATCTGGGGTTCCTCTCAGTATTCTTCGGTGAAAGCTTATAAACGAATGATTGGGCACTTACCTCTGCACCCAATATATAACTGACTTTGGGACTGCTCTTGTCAATTGAAGCATAAGGTATTTTTCTGGCTTATTCTTAAAGAGAGAGTGAATACCAGAAACATATTGAGACGAAGGAACATGGTCTAGGACTCCTATGCTTGTGAGTTGTGTATTCTTCAAAGAGAAGAAACTCTAGAACATTTGTTCCTTTATTGCAATTTTGCTAAAAGATGCTGGGAGTTTGTTGGAATTACCATTCACAGAGGATGGTCTGTGCTTAGAATGCTTAATTCCATTAAAAGGCAATTGCAAGTCCCATTCTTTATGGAAATAATTGTTCTCATGACCTGGAGTATTTGGTGTATCAGAAATGATTGGATCTTCAATCATATAGATCCAACTATTGAGCGTGTTCATGACAAATTTCGACTGGAATATAATCTATTACTGTTGAGGGCCAAGAAAAAGTATTTTCCTAGAATAGAAGAGTGAATTGAGCTATTGTAATCTTTTCCTCCCCTTTGTAATCCTGTAACCTAATTTTATCCTTTAATATATAATCAGAAGGGCGCTGCCCTCCTGTTCTCTCAAAAAAAAAATTACACACACCTTATTTTTATATTTTAATGATACACATACGAATGATAAAATTAAATAATGTTAAAAAAATACAGGAACAAACATATGAGGACAAAGGATAAGGCCTCCATTGGAATGGAGGAATTTTTCCCTGAGTTTTTCTTATGAAATTCCTGTATGATTCCTGTGAAAATCCAACATTCCAAAGGAGGCCTAAATATTATTGGTGCATCTGAATTTTTTTAATAAAAGTTGAATATGCTCAAGAAGGGCCCATCAACACAAATTTGCCCTGGGTCTCCCAAATGTCAGGGCTAGCCCTGTTTACAACTATATGCAATCTATTTGAATTGTCTAATATTTCTAGCCCTCAAATTAAGAGCAACACAATGAACACTATATAGACTTATCCCTATATAGGATAATATAATAACTTAATTTTAAAAGAAGCCAAACGATGTTATAACCTTTTACTTCTATTCACTCTGTTTCTAAATTGATGTCACCGTTCACTTCTAACATCAATTTTGACCCTTCGTCTTATTCAAAAAAATTACTTCAAATATGTAAAATTTTAAGTCGTGATTCAAATAACTCTAATGGTAAATCAAATTATAATAAAATATATGATATTTGTCAAAAAAATTTGAATAAAACGAATGATCAAAGTTGATGTTGGAGATCAACGGCGGCATCAATTTAAGAATGGAAGGAGTATATGATATGGTTTGCTAGCTGATGAATAGTATGGATTTAACGTATGCAAGATCTGATACTCGTTTTGTGGAAATATGAGAAATAGTACATGGAAACAACACCTTCCCGCTAACAAAAGATTAAAATCATATGAGTAAAGGCCATTACCAATGATGACGGGAATCAGTCGCGTGCCACCTTTCTTCGCCAAGGCATGCTGTTGTTCGTCATGATCACCCTCCATCGTCTCCAGACCACCAGAACAAAAAGCACCGATACACAGCCGCAGAACAAATATGGTGTTACAGATCCAGTGCCAAACTAGCTTTGTCTACAGAATGTGAAGTATCATGCCATGTGGGAGAGATGAGCACATAATTAAGTATTTCCTTTTTCGGGAAGCAGCATCAGAAGTATTTATAGAGGTGCCATTTGTCCTTGTATCCACTGGTTGTATAGGCTTGCTTGATATTCAAGCAGTTGCATTGACTGATAACTTTTGCTGAAAATAAAACATTTAAATATCTAAAATTGGACTTCTTTTACAATATCTCTACTCCTTTAGACTTCTCAGTGCTAAAATTTGTGTGCCTGCTGATGGATGATTTGGGCCGTTGGATTTTGATCCAAGCGTCCGCTGCCCACTTCATCTCGGCGCCAACAGGTGGGGCCATGCCAATGTGATGTCTCGCTCGCACAGCTTGCCCCTCTCTATCTCTCTCTCTCCTTCCTTCCCCTCTTCCTCCTACAGTCTGCAAGTCCATCCTGCCACCTCCATGGCAGTGCCACACCAGGATCTTCACCGACGCAGAACGGCTGCCGTCTTCGGTGTTGGATCTAGCATTAACGGCGCTCCCTCTCTGCACGCCTCCACGCGTGAGCCATTTCCTAAGCCATATGCACTCCCGTGTTCCGAGCCGGATCGGTTGAGTGCGCCTGCTTCTCACCATCGTCCTCTTCCCTGGCACCGCCCACGCTCCCTCATCCCCAGCACCTTCTCCCTCGCCACGCCTTGCAGCTTCAGGTGGCGCGTATGGGCGGCTCAGCGGCAGCCCTTCCGGTCGTTCCCCTCCATAGAAAGCTCGCAGCCGCTATCGCCATCGCCAGGAGCATGTGGTGGTTCCCAGATCTGCTCCTCCAGGCAGGTCAGTAGTTCCTTGGCGGTCTGTCGGTCGACTTCTGCCGCCTGCTGCCCACGGTTCCCCATCCATCTTGACCCGGCAGCACTCCCTCCACCTGTACTATACCATAGTCCAACTATAATGACTCTTTTTTTCCATTGTTATAAGCCGTTATAACGACAGGTCGATAGACGGTCACTTGCTAAAGATCTATAGCAACCAACCCCATCTATCATTGATAATTGTGTCCCTATTGCCTCCTGCTGCCTACGGTTCCCCATCCATCTTGACCCGGCAACACTTCCTCCACCTGCACTATTCCACAACCCATTTATAACGACTCTTTTTTTGTCATTATAAGCCACTATAACGACAGACGATCCGTTGTTAAAGATCTATAGCATCTGGCCCCATCTGTCGTTGATAATGGCATTGCTATAAGTCTTTAGCAACCGACCACTTATAATGACCGACCAGTAGGCGCTACAAAGAGCATATATAGCAACCTCTGACTTTATTATATACTTGTAATGATTGTCCGTCGTTACAGATGAGAAATAACAACATACAGTTTGACAGTAAAATAAAATAGTAATACCAACCGAGCCTCTATGGAGAAAAGAAGAAACAACGATAGATTGTTCCAAAGTTTTACCATCCGACCCTCTAATGCTATATTTCAATCTTTAGCTGGTGGAGCTATCTCCCGGCCCCAGCCTCGATTCGATGCCGGCCTTGATCTGCTCTGGCCACCGCCCCTGGCTGCGGACACAACCCTAGTGGCATCCGATGAGGTATGCTTAGATTATTCAATTCTCTTCGCAGATGGCACTAAACCCAGCCGATTCGTCTGAGACTCCAAATATCCACTAGGCAGGCTGCCGCACCACTTCCTCATGAACTGCAGCAAGCCCTTTGTCCTCACCCGTTGCCGTGAACTAATTTCGGGCATGACAGATGAGCAGAATACCGATTGAACTCCCAATCACTTGAATCAATGTTTCTTTTGGCTGGATAGAGCTATCTTGACAAGAGCGGTAGTTTGGTGCCTGGGCAGGATGGGAGAGAAGCAATGCGTCTGTGGAAGATGATGATTATTACACTGAAGAGGCATAAATAATTTTGCTAGGACCCATGTCATAGTTTTTTTGCGAAGGCATGGTGCTGACACCCAAAATTTGCATCTTGAGAAGACCGAAAGTTCTAATTTCTCGAATCGGATGCTCTAGTTTGGTAGACCGAATACATCTGATAATTATTGTATTGCAAGAATTGTTTTCACATATGTTTTTCAGGACATAGAAGATATTTTCGAAGAGTTTGGCTAAATTCCACTAAAAAAGAAAATAAACGCTTAAAAAGACATGAAGATGAAGCCAAATCCATGATTTGAAGATTCCATGACGCAGCCCTAGCCGAGACAATAGAAACGGATATATGGATCGCCTAATTTGGAAACCGGACGAGGAAATTACAGACTTAACAAAAAATGTCCGAGTCACCACTGGAGTGTCCGGTAAAGTGCCCTAGTATCTTGTACCGGAGTGTCTGGTAAGCCGTCTCTGGACGCGGGATTTTGCCCACCAGAGTCTCCGGCAAAGTGCCGGAGTGTCTGGTACCCGAAGTCTGTTTTTGGTAGTTTTTACATCAAATCGGAGCTAATTTGTTTTCTAATCAAGGAGATCCATGGCTCCACGGGGTAAGACCACCCCACCTCTATATAAAAAGGTCTAAGGCCGACTGAGCAGGTAACCCAATCGATCCTACCAATTGTCTCTTTACTTTTTACCTCTCCAAACCCTAATCCTCCTCCAAACCCCATATGTTGTTCATCCACCAGTCTTCACGGCCATAGCTAACGTCCTAGGACCTGCTGGCCGACCTAGGGCACGTCCGGCGACGCTCACGCCCAGACGAGGTCCCTCCCAGGCGGAAGATTCGACGGCCTTTGCTAGTTTGCTTGTAAACTAGTCGTTCTTCGCCACAAAAGCGCGTTGTCTATCACTTTGCAGGTTTGCCCGTAAACCTAGCCGCCCTTCACAGCGAAATCATGATACCTATCTCTCCCCGAACCGATTGTAGACGACCTCGCCGATTCGGTCCGTTGCGACCCGCACGACCTAGTGCTCTCAGTGCGTTGATCCAGATCTTTTTGACGTCAACACACTTTTTGGCGACTCCGATGGGGATTCACTTGGTTTTCATCGTAACAACTAGATATTTCTAACCTAGCCTTTTCCCTAATTGATCCATCTTTGTGATTCGCCACCACCATTGCGTCTGGCCTTTTTGGGCCGGTTGCTTCTATTTGCGGTTGTTCTTATTCTTGTTGTAGATTTTACTCGCAAAGACCAAGAATAAAGAAGAATAAATCAAGGCCACCTTGTTGTTGCGGTTTGATCAAGAAGAGAATAGAAGCAAACACATGGCGGGCTATCCAAATCGTCATGATGATCGTGAGGTATAGTATGCAATATCCTCACTTAATGCTCATTGTAACATCCTGAATTTTCGAGTTAATAAAGCAGCAATTTATCCCCAATTTCTTTCCAATTTGATTGTCTGTCTCAATTTTCATCCCGTTCAAATTCATTCGTTCCGAACCTCGTTTCGTCCAAATTCAAAATCCGTTTGTCTAAATTGATCCGGTGCCGAAATAATTTAGTCTGCGTAATTTTTACGTTTGACTAAAATTATTTTCCAGAAATTCTCTAATTAATTTTTCGAGTCTCTAAATAATTCTCCTAATTAATTTATTCAGCCTTCCTAATTATTTCACGTTTTTCAAAAAATTCCAGATTAATACCTAACCCCTCATTCTAATTCCCTCCTATAAATACCCTCTCTCAACCCTAGCCCCAAATCCCCATCTCATTTCTCCCCATTTCCTTTCTTCCACCGCAAGTTCTATTTTTCTGGCAACCATCCTCCGCGCCGCGCGTCGCCGTCTGCCTCGTTTTCCTGCGCGTCGCCGTTCCCGCCGCACTCCGCTCTGCGTCTGCCCGCGTGGAAGCCAGAGCCGGTCC
>BCLF01000114.1:570241-585803 GCA_001602275.1 Zoysia japonica | reverse complement strand
ACGCCTTCCTCGTCTACGCGTCGATCCCGCGTCGCCCTGCTCGCCTCGTTTTCGTCGCCGTCAACCGGTCGCCAGCTCGCCCGCGTCGCCCGAGTTTCTGTTGACCGCGCGCGTTTCTCCGGAGCCGAGCCTGCTGTCGCCGACTTCGTCGCCTCGTGTTCTGCGTCGCCCAGTCCGAAGGAAGCAGCGCCGCGTCGACCTCTTTCTCTGATTCCAGCACGGGTGTCCGGTCTCTGAATCTCCGGATTTCTGTCTTCGATTTCAGATTCCGGTGAGAACAACTTTCCCTCTCTTAATTTCCTTTTCCTCTACGATTAATTGTTAGATTAATTACTAATTTATTCTGCGAGTAATTATTCTGCAATTAATTTATATCCTTGTGATCTCAATTCTCTACAATTTTCGGGAATCCCGTTAGATTTCCGAGTAATCCCGAAATTGTTCCGTTGTATTGTCTCGTCGCAATTATCGTGTAGGGTTGTTCTGGGAAATGTTTTGCGCACGTTTAGTCTAGTAATTTCGATTTAGATTCAATTTCCGGTTCTATTCTTTGTCGCGTAATTAGTGTCTAATCCCTGTTGTTCGTGTTGTGATTAGCTGCTGTCCCTGAGTAGGAGTTCCGCGAGCCCGATCAGTTCGACGATCTGGATCCCGACTTCGATCCCGATTTGCCAGGCAAGCCGCGTTCCTTGATCACTTTGTACCCAGCATTTTAAACTGCATGTTTTGTTTGCAACCTTAATTTGCATGCCAACTATTTAAAAATGTGCTAGCAACATTCCTAAGCCGTGCCTGTTTACTGTTCCACAAATATCAACCCTAGAATTGCTTTAGTACATTTATTTTACTTTTATGCTTAGCCATGCTTAGTCGCATTTATTTTCATCTCACACCTATCACTATAAAATGGAATATGTGTTAAATGCTTTTGAACTGTGCTTCAAATGTGTGAGTATTGCAAATAACTATACATAACTATTTAGCGGGGGCAGGTTGGAGTATGAGGAGCTGGGGGACTTTTGGGAAGTCCCTGTGGGCGTACCTGTTGCGGGTACAACGGGAAGATCCGGGCTAGGATCTTTCCGTGAGACTTGTTGTTGGCGTTGAGGTTGGAGATGGTGCTTGCCCCGGCAATTAAGGACCGAGTCATTCGAGCCTTGTACGCTCAGTTGACAACCATGCACACCACGTTACCCTGTATGGGCAGTTGGCTTGATCTTGAAGCTTGCCGAGACTGGTTGTTTACCCGTGGGTTGGCGGTGTAGTGTTAGTGTGGTGTAGAGCTTTGACTCCCCACATGAGATCGAGATACCCCACCTGATCAGTGGTAGGCTCTTCACAACTCCAGGACCCGATTGCGTAGGCTTTTGGGATCCCTATCCTAGAGGACGGATGACGCCAGTTAAAGCTTGTGGACGGGTCTTGTGTGTTTGTCGGGACTACGACAGTAGTTCCCGATGACGCTTCTCGTGGGTCCAGGTGCATAACCTCTGTAGAGTTTTAGTC
This sequence comes from Zoysia japonica, assembly GCA_001602275.1. Lineage (NCBI taxonomy): Eukaryota > Viridiplantae > Streptophyta > Magnoliopsida > Poales > Poaceae > Zoysia > Zoysia japonica. Next base: position 584,297 of record BCLF01000114.1, on the reverse strand, counting down.
GATACGCATTGCCACGTCCTTTTGGAAGGACACCCCCCTCAGTTGTGCTCCTCGTTGAGTAGTTTTGTTTTTCTTCCTCCTCTCCTTTTCCAAAATGTTTTTGACTCCAGTCTTTGACCTGTGGCCGAGTGTGGAGATTACATCGGCATTAAAGTAAACCCCGTCCGAGATAACGGAGATCTCTACGGGGCAAGATAATAAAATTTGACAAGTTTAAAAATAAAGCTTTCTTGCATACTTTAAATAAAATAAAATGTTTTAAACTTGCATTTAGCACTTGAGCCATGCCTTTACCCTTGAAACCATTTGCATGCATACATTTTTGCTAGGTAGTACGTGGTTTGCTGAGTATTCGTACTCACGGCTTTCTAATTTGTTGTTTTCAGAGGATACGCTCAGCTTCGACTTCGACTACGTCTCTGACGGTCCGTGACGTCCGCTCCTGCGCTCAAGCTAGCCTGTGTGGAGGAGGTTCGCTACCGCTGCCGTGTTGATGCTTCCGCTGTTGCTTTTGCTGGATTCACAATAGTGATATATCTGCTCTGAGATATTTCCGGCCTGCGTGCCGATGGAACCCCTTTGGAGGATTTTATTCTAATAATTTCACTCTGATCTACTATTTTCTAATTTGTTTCTTGTTTAATATTTCTGTTATGGTTTCTTGATTGATCGCTTGTGATATCGTGATTGCCAAACTCCTGGGATTGGCAATGTCACTTGAGATCGGGACTTATCGAAAGGTAAGTGAAAACCTGGTCGTTACAGGTTAACCCTTTTACGCGAAGCGAGGACGAAAGCGTAAGCAGTTATTCTGCGAGGTGGGACCCGCATGGCGTGCGAGCGAGTCTGGAGCCGTATTCCGGGTTTGGGATGTTACAGAATGGTATCAGAGCCGACTCTCGCAGTTTCACGGGCGTGTACGTGCCAGGGGCGCGGGTACGGTGTGCATGGCGCGTGGGCCCAGCGTGGACACGGCATGACACGTATACCGGCACTGGGCGTACAGATGTGGCCAAGAGAGGAGATCCTGGATACATCTGTCCGGAAAGGGTAAATTGGTCTACTCCTTGACGAGGACGTTGAGTCTTAAGGGGGGGGGGAGAATGTGATATCCCGGCCCAAGTGAGAAAAAAGCCCATAGTGGCTAGTATGAGTTTAGTACCACCTTGGAAGTTGAGGAGGGTGGAGACCAATTTAAATACTCGGCCGTGGAATGTGGAATAACTCGGGTTAACCCTTTTACGCGAAGCGAGGACAAAAGCGTAAGCAATTATTCTGCGAGGTGGGACCCGCACGACGTGCGAGCGGGTCTGGAGCCGTATTCCAAGCTTGGGATGTTATACTCATTTTGCAAGTGTCGCAAATTCTCATATTGATGTTGCTTGATACCCTAGTGAGCATGTTGCACCAACTAGTCATTATACATATAGTGGTCTTAACTATTCGAATCATCATTCTGAATATATGCATAGACCCATTGTTCACGGTGCATTTGCTTCAAGTTTAAATTCTACTAGTAACATTCAATACACATATCCTCACGCATCGGCTATGGGGCAAGCTCATATGCCGATGGGTAGTTATCAAGGTCAGGCCAACATGACGGGTTCGGCTAAGTTTTATGAAACACCACATACCAATAATTTTATAAATACCCAATATGATGTTTCTTCTTTCAATGTTTTGGTACCAATTGCACCATCTATGATAGCTTCATATAATATGCCGATACATGACACATATGGACATTCTAGTTTATATCTTTCATCTAATTGTTCTCAAGTGCCATATGATACTTTGCATGTTGCTAGAGTGGAGGCTACACCAATAAATTCAGCACTATACTCAAAACGTCATGATCATAATTTGGCTCCTTACATTGTTGAAAATTGTAGCAAAATTAATGAAATTCTAGCAAACATTCACATACCTGCACATGCTACACTTGCATATGCTTTGCCCACCAAGTCGGCTTTAGGTGCAAACAATAATTATAGCCGAATACATGAAAATTCAGCAATATCTCGTAGTTCGCCTTCGGATGAATCTTTGAATGTCAACGAGAAATTAGATGCGGTTTTTGAAAATTTTATAGCTAGAATTAGAAGTCGTTCCAATAGCAAGCCGATTGTTACTAAATTATCGGCTACAAGTGAGATCGAGGAAACAAACACAGCTACACATGAGGATACCAAATGTAAAAAGGTAGCTATGTTTGATATTCCTAAAGAGGTCATATGTTTGTCAAGTGATTATTCTATTATTTATCGACCTCAACCCGTAACCGAACAAGGTTCGATTAGCAAAGAGCATCAACGAGAGCATGGAGACAGAGACGAAAGGAAGATGAAGGCGTTGCCATACCACAGTTCAATCCATATCAAGGTTCCACGTCTGTCCAACATATTTGATAAGGTACGTTTCACGAGTACTTTTCCTAATTCCCAATCAGATCATGAATTTTCAATTGATGCATCTGTTAGTACTGCCACGGTAAATAATTCTAAGGGATCGATTGAGGAGGGTAAATTACTTGTTAGCAATAGAGGGTCTTCACATAATATCGGCCAATGCATTCTAAAAATTAGAAAGACCGATAATAGTAATATTTTGGTATTCAAAGTTTCAACCTCATAATTGCCAAAATTTTTATCTAAATAGTTTACTTGTGGCCATTCAGGCTTTAAAAGAACAAAGTCAAGATTAACCAATGTTGCAAAAACGAGTGCAGTAAAAGATTCTAAAGCATCCGGTAAAAGAGACACAAGTAAATGCGTAGCCGAATGGATAAATGAGAAATATGAACCATTCGTTTGTTTAGTCTTAAAGCCGTCTCCTCAAAAGAATCGGTTAAAGAAGATGAAGTACACTTTTGATTTGACTGTGTGATGATCTATTTGACAACTTGCTTGAGAATAGTTTTATTAGCCTCATAGATCACAAAGTTATTTCATCACCACAAGATGTAGGAAAGCGAGCATATTGCAAGTGGCATAATTCTTTTGAGCGTAGTACTAAGGATTGCAATATGTTCCGTCAAAAAGTTCAATCGGCCATTGATGTAGGACGATTGGCTTTTGGGGAAACACATAAGGATGATCAATTGGCCTCAATTGGTCTCGATAGCAAAAACTTGTCAAATTGGCCACATGCCGGTTCATTTAAAAACAAGGAGTTGACTCTTAGTAAAAACAAGTTAACGCTCTCCAATAGAGAGAGTGCAGTTGCCGATGAGATTCATGATGATATTATTAAAGGCCATGATTTTATCGAGATTGTAAAAGATCCATCGTGCACTGGGGGGCAACATAAAGTTTTCGAGCTTGCTCATGGGCGATTGATCTCAAATCTGACAAATCAGGAAAGCCAAAAAAAAAATCAAAATCTCAAGTTCATTTTGGTTCTCGCAAGGTCAACAAAAAGAACAGAAATCTGAGAGCCAATTTGGAGAAGGTTGACGGAGGTAGATTCCATGGCCAAAGCAGGGGTAGAAAGTCAAAGCTTACTTTTGAAGAGCTTTTGGCTAAATATATAGAAAAGATAGATACAAAGAAGGATCATAAACCAAATCGCCCAAAGCCATCAAGAGTGCCTCCACAATACAAATATGATGATTCAAATCGGCAAAGAAAGAGAGTTTATTTGGAGGATCCATATCTTCCTTTTACGTTGATTGTACCACCTTCATATGGATCACACACTGTAGCTTGTCATCCTTATGCATCATGGGGGTGGTATGATCCAAAGATGCAGCCTCAATCATATTATCAACACGATGGCACTACAAAAAAGCAAACCACTGGAAGACAACTATATTCGAAAGACCGTTTCGATACAAAGAATCGGTCAATGGCTTAAGAGAAAAGGAAGGTGGTTCGACAAGTTTATTGTGTCAAAAAGGATGATCGTAAGGACAAAAGTTCAGATGTGAGTTCAAGTGAAGAAAAGCCAATTTGTGCTTTGAAAACTTCGGCTATTAGTGGCAAAAAGTTGAAGCAACCAAGCGTTGATATTCTTGATGCCAAATCTGAACCAAAGAAGTTAAAGGCGTCCAAAAGCAAATTAAAGTTGCCAATTCCCAAGACGAAGGCACAACAGAGAGGTCCACTCGGTTTCTCAAATTGGCAAATAAAAAATTTGCAAAAACTTAGTGCGAAAGAGTTGAAGAAGAAGGGCATGGCATGGATTACCAAAGAAAGGTTGCAAGAACATGACAATAGTGATAGTCAAGTGATGGGCACAAGGAAGATAATGAAAAATAAGAAGACTAAGAAGCCATTAAGGTATGTACCAATAATCAAAACTATTGGTCATTGCTTTGTCATGATTCATTGTCCATGTCACAAATGCATATGTATTGGAGTTATCCTCATGCTATTTGTTCTCATCCTTCTTGGCTTATTTACTTTAATCCTTGGGCACCCAAATACTATGCATACCATGAAGGGCTATTTCCAAATGACCGTAACATTACTTAAATTGCTTTGGGTGCAAAGACCAAAATAACTACATGTATAGCACTTGTACGCGTTCTTAGAGTTAATCGGTAAATCCCTAGATACTAAGTCTTATATCATGAATTCAGCATTGTTAGGCATTTATGCAGCCAATGATTTTTGCTATATATTTGGGATAGCAAGTATCCGGTTACAATATCAATAGAATTTAATTGTAATGACCGATACTTGGAGTTACCGATGTTGAGATAATTCGGCTATCGTTGTTCTAAAGACTTGGTAAAACCGAATTAGAGTATTTGAGAGTCTTTTTAGTCATTGCCTATGTAATTCTAGATCAATATTTCAAAGGAAGTTCAAAGTTCGGCATATAAGAATTTTATGAGCTTTTAAGTTTTATTGCCGAACATTGAAGAATTTAATGAGCGTGCTTAAATGCAAAACGACATAATTTTGACATGGGTAGAAGAGCATGAGACTTCAATAGCCGATGAGTTGTAACCGACTATCGTTGTGCTACTAATAACTTCGACACTAGAGAGGCAAAGCCGTTAAGTGAAACGTAAGGAAAAAGATGCTACAATAGAAATATTTGCCATGCTTGTCAAATATGTGATGAAATGCTTAGTTCCATTCGGCCAATAATATGAATGTTATCTTGCGAGAAAATAAGGCTAATGGATGATTTGGTTATCACTTTGGGCAGAATCTGCAGTCACTGGAGTGTCCGGTATAATGCCGGAGTGTTCGGCAAGCCCTCTCGGGTTTGGGGCGTTTTGCACATCGGACTATCCGGTGCAGTGACCAGACTGTCCGGCAAGCTCTTCGGGTTCAGGTGCTTTGTACACCGGACTGTTCGGTGAAGGATCGGAATGTCCGATGACCGGAGTATCCGGTACAATGCCGGAGTATCCAGCAAGCCCTCTCGAGATCAGGTGCTTTGCACACCGGACTGTCCGGTGATTTGCCGGATTATCCGGCAAGCCCTATCCGGTTTGGGTGTTTTGCGCACCGGACCATCCAGTATAATGCCGGACTATAGATTGAACTTCAATGATTCAATAGTCGAAATATTTAGTTAATACGATCTAACTCATTGCTACAATTGACAGAAAATTATTTCAGCTACTTGATTAGTTTTTTATATCGGTTCTAGATAATCGGTATCTTGTTTATCATCATACTTGAGCAATTTTGGGTAACAAGAATATTTTTTGGCACGCTAGCTTTGCCAAAAAAAAACAGGGGTGACACCCAACATTTGCATCTTGGGAAGACCGAAAGTTCTGGTTTCCCAAATCGGATGCTCCAGTTTGATAGACCGAATACATTTGATAATGATTGTTTTGCAAGAATTATTTTCCAACATGTTTTTCAGGACATGGAAGATATTTTCGAAGAGTTTGGCTAAATTGCACTAAAAAAAGGAAAGAAGTGCTTAAAAAGACATGAAGATGAAGCCAAATCCATGATTTGAAGATTACATGACACAGCCCTCGCCAAGACGATAAACGGATATGTGGATCGCCTAATTTGGAAACCGGAGAAGGAAATTACGGACTTAACAAAAAACGTCCAAGTCGCCACCGGAGTGTCCGGTAAGGTGCCGGCGTATCCGGCACAGTACCGGAGTGTCCGGTAAGCCCTCTCTGGACGTGGGATTTTGCCCACCGGAGTCTCCGGCAAAGTGCCGAAGTGTCCGGTACCCGAAGTCTGTTTTTAGTGGTTTTTACACCAAATCGGAGCTAATTTGTTTTCTAATCAAGGAGATCCGTGGCTCCACAGAGTAAGATCCCACCTCTATATAAAGAGGCCTAAGCCTAATTGAGGAGGTAATCTAATCGATTCTACCAATTTTCCCTTTATTTTTTACTTCTCCAAACCCTAATCCTCTTCCAAACCCCATATGTTGTTCATCCACCGGTCTCCACAGCCATAGTAACGTCCTAGGGCCTGCATGCCGACCTTGGGCACGTCCGACGACGCTCACACCCAGATGGGGTCCCTCCCGGGCGGGAGATTCGACAGCCTTTGCTAGTTTGCTCGTAAACTAGTCGTTCTTTGTCACAAAAGTGCGTTGTCTACCACTTTCCAGGTTTGCCCGTAAACTTAGCTGCCCTCAAAAGTGAAATCGTGATACCTATCTCTCTCTGAACCAATCGGAGACGACCTCTTCGATCTGGTCCGTTGCGACCCGCACGACCTATTGCTCTCGGTGCGTTGATCCGGATCTTTTCGACGTCAATACATGGCTAACCACATTAAGACCATCTTCAACAGCATTGGAAAATCAGTCTTTCAATACTTGCAGCTCAGTTGTGTGAACGTCTGATAGCTGATTTCGAAACAAATGGAACAAGCCTACCTCAATCTTGTGAATGAGGCATCCATGGCACCTTTGGAAGTGATATGGTAGTTCCTAGAGAACGTTGACACTATCATTGTGTTTGTCTATCTGATTGAGCTCACACCATGAACGCAGCACGGCCGACGAGGCCGCCATCTCCCGAATTCTAAATTAAAGAACAAAAATGCTCCTGAAGTAATCTTGTTGTCTGGAGTGGTGATCCTGATGCTGTTGACTGTATTTATCATTTCAGTTACCGCAGAGTTTGATTAGATTTCCTCTGTTTATGCTCTGTTTAAGTGACAGCTCATCTGATCTTTTTCTGCTAGTGTTTGTGTGATGCAGTGCAGACAAGTCGATTGATTCTATTTATTTGTTAGGTCTTCTCCGTGGTAAAGCATGAGCATGTTGTACATTAAATTTATGAGTGCAGCTGTAGTACCTGGACATATATTTTGGTGATATATGTATGTCATTTAATTTCTTATTTTTATCTAGCATGATCTTGGATAGTCATTCAGCAATAACAATGTTAGAAGACTCATGGTATTAATCTTCTGGATTTGGTCATCCAAATTTTAGGTTATCCTAAGTTTTACATCCTATTCATTGGCATGATCTTTTTTAAATTTAGGGAGTACAAGTTCTTGCCATTGACATGCACACTCTGAGAAATACCACTAGAACAAAGAAAAAGTTTTGGCAACCCCACGACAGTGGCTTTCTTCTGTAATCTTGCACTCCCCTATTATAGGTACATGCATCTCAAGATCAGTTATTTTTCATCTTTCAATCTAGCTACATTATCCTTTACAGGTACATTGTTGTGGTGTATGTTTTCTACTATTGGAACCGGGCCTTGAGATTACAGTAATTCTATGAGTCGTCATTTGGGAACATTTTGGGCTAGGTTGAAGTGATTATAATCTGATGTGTTTGTGTTTGTGGATCGGGCTAGCATCACCCACTTTGATGTATAAGACATTTTTATTTAAAATATCGCTGCTCTAAGTGTGGTTGTGTAATGCAATGAAGTGGTTTGAGAATAATGAAAAACAATAAGTTAATGTATTTTATTACTTTGGTGAAGAAACTACAAGAAGAGTGAATGCATTCCTAACTGATGTTGATGTCAATACTTCTAAGGATTTTATACTAACTAATTACCTTGATATTACTTAGGTTTGTCCATAGAGAAGTGCAAAATATCTGGACTAAGGATCAAAACACGGTGCTACAAATGGACCCAGCTGAGATGTCAAAAAGAAACTAATATAACTGATAATTCACAAAAGCTATGGACATGCATGAGTACTTGCTGGAAAGCTTATCGAGTTTAGATTCCAGTGGCAGAAATGGCATGTCATTTGGACTTCCTAATCAGAAGTTATGACCAATTTACTAAAGACTGCACAAAAGACCAATAATTGCATGAGATCTCTTCGGAAGCCAACTCGTGGAGGCATCTTCACCTACTGTGTCCCTTCATTTTTCTCTTTGTTTTCACAACTTTCCTGGAGGGTTGTTCCTAGTATAAATATCCCTTTGCTTCCAGCAAAAAAGGACTTTTAAAACTTTGATAATCACAACAACTTTGTTCAGCTATGTGTTAACAGTTCAGAGAGTGATCTCTACCCCGTTAATCTTGTGGTTTCCTCAAGGGATTACTGAAGCAGCTGCGTCATTGGCTTCCAAATGGTGCTCCTTGCCCTTTAATTCCAGAGTGTGTTGGGTTGGTTTCTTTGAGAGTGTAGTTGGACAAATCCTCGATTCTGGTTGCCTGTTAAAGATGGTGGCCAGTTTCAAGTTTTATTTGTCAGGTTGCCCTAGTTATCTGGCTGTTGTACAATAAGTTATCAAGATCGTGATCCTACGTCGTGGAGATCGAGACCAAGACTACATCATCAACTTTGGCATCACCTCCTCACCACAACGACTGCCTTGATGCATCTCACCTTGACATCGATATCATCCACCTTGGCTCCATGGATCACAGCTACCTAAAGTATAACATCCATGATCATAGTTACTCGTATAGACGAATGCAGATGCAGATGTGCCGCTGTAACAGCCCGTGAGTCCGGTTTTGGGCTGGATTCCCTTTTCTCTCGTGGCCCAATCGGCTTGTTATCCTCTAAGCAATCTCAACCGTTGGATGTGTTCGATCGGACGGTTCCCATTCTTCCCAACCAACCGTAGAGCCCTGCTAAAACTCTTCCCAACCCTAGCCGCCGCCCAGCCCCAGGCCGAGCGCCCTGCTGGATCCTGGACGCGCGCCCCTGGCCGCCTTCTGCAGCGCGCCACCTCAGCCCCTCGCCTCTGCACCGTGCCGCGTGCTTCTGGCTGCCGACCATGCCGTGCGCTCCGTCTTCCGCGCCACTCGTGTCATCCTTGTCTTTCATCTCCACCCTCTGCGCCGCACATCATTCTCGACCTCTCTCGGAGCCGCACCGCGCTGCCTCGTCTCCGGTCGCGTTGCTACTGTCGTCCTCGATCTGCTCATCGAGCCCCGTGTCATCCGCAGCTGCTCCGTCCCGTCAGTGGAGCTCGTCGACCCGTGCCGTCCGACCTGCTCACAGTCCGCACTGTCTCTGCTCGTCATCGCCTCGACGTCACGCCATCCTTGACCCGTCGACCCCACGACCGTCCTCATCGAGCACGTGCTCGCCCCGTGCCGAGCCACCGTCGATGTCATCTCTGCCCTCTGTTGACCCCGCGCGGCAGCTCGTCATCCTCGTCGCCATGTGCTTCTGCGTCGACCCCGACGTGCCCTTCCTGCTCGTCGTCCTCAAACTCGTCCCCGGATGTGCCCGTCTCACATCGCCTTTGTGCTGCGTCCCGGGTGTTGTTGACCTCATCGTCTCTGTTCGTCGTCGTCCTAGTCGCCCGTCACCACGCCATCGCACCATCTTCATCCCGTTCGTCCTTGCACCTATCCTGTCCAAGAGCTACTCGCCGATCTGCACCCTCGACCCGCTCCATCATGCATCGCGCCGTTCCGTCTCGGACATCGCCGTCTCAGTTGCCTTCATCCTTGCTGTCTGTGTCGCGTCGCTCGCCTCGTCGACCTGCCCTGTCTGAGCTGGCTCCGTCCTCGCCCTGTCGACCGCGTCCCCAACCCGCATCGTCCTCGTGTCATCTCATCTGCACCTTCTCCGATCTGCCTTGCCTGCGTCGTCTTTGTCAAACTGGCCACCCTTCGTTGCGCTTGTCGTTTTGGGACCCCGGTGAGCTCTCTGCCTTTCTGCGCGTTGTCTCTTGTGGTGCTGATCTCGTCCAGTTCTGTTCAGGTGAAGGAAGACCAGAGGAGTTCTGCTGCTGCCGTCTTCGAGTTCCTCGTGTTGGCCGAGCCCTTTTGGAGGGTGAGCCTAACACATCGTCGTTTTCTGTTTATTCCTTGTATGTTCGTTCCCAAGATCGCTGTTGCTCTGTTGTGTTTGTTGACCGTTCCTTGTTGCTGTGTTTGTGAGGTAGTTGGTGATCATTTCAGTGATGCCGAAGCTTTGGAGCGGCAAGGCAGCAAGTTTTTCGGTCATCACAGTTCCAGTCGGCGTTGTCGGTTCTGCCTTCTTCTTCAGTTGCTCAGTCGTCTCTAGTGAGCTTCCTTCTTTTCTGTCGTTTTCTTTGGTCGTCATTTCATTGGTTGAGCATTGAATCTTATCTGTGCCAGGATGACCAATCGTCGGAACATGAACACATCTTGGTTGCCAGGCTGTCGCACAGTCGAAGGCTGTCGCCGGAGGTAGTAGGTGCAATCGTCGAGATGGAACTACCATCTCGTCGTTCTGTCACCATCACTACTGTTCCCTTGGTGAGATCGTGTTCCCTATCTTCATTTTCCGTGTCCTGTTGGTCTGTTGTATTGGGAATAAGACATGGTTGGCGTTTGTACTCAGGTCAGTGGATCACCACCATCTTCGTGTTCGGGCGCCCAAGATCTGAGCTACGCCGTCTTCACCTAGGCCTGTGTTCCCGCAACTTCTCTTCAGCTCTTGCTCAAGTCTCGGTGAGCATCTCTGTTTCTCTGTTCAGTTCTTGTTGTTTAATTTCAATCTATGAGTGCTGAATCCTCCATCTCGTTCCTTTCATTGATCGGTTTCGCTTTGAGCCACCACTTCAAGTGCAGGTTCCATCATCCACGTCATCGTTCCTAGGGTTAGCTCATTGATCGTTTCATCGGAGAGCTTTCCATGCCCTCGACGCCGTCGGCTCTTCGTTGAACCAAGCCGTGGTGAGCTCTGTTCTCTTGTCCTTGCACCTTTTCGGTCACTTAGCAAAGTTCGCAAGTCATGGTTGTGAGTTGGTGCTGAAGTCTAAGTTTACCGTTGTGTGCAGGCATCATTCCACCTTCAGGCCAAGGTCACGTGGAGTCAGCTGTGACCGAGCCCAAGTTTGGGATCATTCGGTCATCCTGAGTTCCAGCATCGTTTTCACCTTCGGTCATCATCTCTGCAGCTTTGCTTCAACCTTGGCTCAAGTTTGGTGAGCACTTCTGCCCCTTTGTTCTCTTTCTCGTTGGTTAGGTCGATCCATAGCTCATGTGGTGTCCAGTTCAGTTTCAGGGCAAAGACACACTGAATCGGTTGTATCCAAGCTCTAGATCGTCTCTTGTGAACCGATCTGTTGAGCTGTGGAATCCGATTCAGTTTTGGGTAGGGGCACGCCATTTCGGCTGTGTACAGGCCCCAAATCGTGTTCTGCCAGCCGATTTGCGTTCTTCTGTGATCCGGCTAGTTTTGGGTCTGGGACACACGGGTTCGGTTGTGTCCTGACTCCAGTTCTGTGGTTGTCCGGTGCTCTGTGGGTGTTCGGTTGGTGCTGCAGGAATCGGCCTAGTTTTAGGTCATGGTCACGCAGGTTCGTCCGTGTCTGAGCTCTGTTTCGTGGGCTGTCGGGTGAGCTATGACCGTGCTATGGGTCACACAACTGGCGCCGTGTCCAAGCATTCGTACACGCGGGCGAGGTCCGGCTGTGTCGTGCACCCCATTTCTGAGATGCACTGTGATACACGTATCAGTCCCTAGATCAGTAGCTGATACGCACAACACAACAGAATCTATATCAAAAGCATACTTCGAAAGGAAAACTAACCTGAGACAGGACTTTTAGTGGCCACACCATGAGGATCTCTACGATCCTACACCGGTTGACCAACTAAAAGCAGAGCAGGCAGCGAACACCAGGGCCCAAATCCACAAGCAGACTTGGGAAGCAGAACGAAACCAGCACAACACCTACGCGATCCTCACCGTCTAAAACCACAACGCGATCCTCACCGTCTAAAACCACAAATGCAGGCGGGTGAGTACATAAGGTACTCAGCAAGCTCCAACACTAAGCAAAGGTATAAATATAGATGCACATTGGTTGTAGCAAGGATGAGGCAGCAAGGTCCATGCTGCAAAAAGCTAGTTTTATGCAAGGTTCACTACAGAAGATTTCAAAAGGGAGTGAAAGCATTTATTATCCATATATTAATAAGCTGGACCTGGGGGAGTACAAACCATTCCCGCCAGTTCCCTAATTTTTAACTGGAAGGGCCTCCACTATCCCCTCCAGACACTTTTCAAGGCACGGGTAGCTACACCCACTCACACTTCAAGGCAGTATAGAAAATCTAATCGTAGGGCGCCCGAACAGTAGCATGTCAATACCGTGACAACGGCCTATCCGGAAGGATTTTTAACTCTGCAGAGGTTGTACACTGTACCCACAGGTTATGCTACTCCTGATCATTAGAGTTGCATAACGCCTATCCCACATCTACGCAGTTCTCCACAGATTCCACTCAAGGTGCAAACAGGGGCCATCCCTCGGGGTTTTCCAGGCCGTCGATGACGCGTCGGTACATTCTCGGAGCCGGGTCGTGAATATCCACCGCATTCACGCCTTTTCCTGGTCCCCTTCAATCCCGAGTATTACCAAACCAGGGGCTATATCCATGGGCTTACGCTCCCATGACGCGGGCAATTACCGTCGAAGGCTAGGCAGCGAGTTATCTCATGCCCTTCTCCTGTTCCCTTGTGTCTTCACTACCGACCCCCCAGTGGTTCGATGTGGAAAGAATACGTAGAGGGCATAAGTCCTGCCCAAAATGTACAGGTTCTGTGGTTGCACGGGAATTAGCAAGTCGCGGGCTAACTTATATGGCAGGGGTGGCGGTCTCGTCCACGGCAAGTGGACCACAGCGAAGCCTACACACCTATCACCATCACCTCAGGTGAGCCCCACCCCACGGCCAGTAACATCCTCTCTTCACCTAGCACCAGTTGTTCTAATCCCGCTCCCTTTTATTTGTACTCACACCACCAAACTCTTTCAACTCATTTTGCAAATTAATGGTATATGGTGCGGCGGTGCGAAGCACCGTAAATGGGGTCCTAAGCAGATCTAGTACAAGGTAATATCCGTTCCGTAAAACTATTTAGGAACGGAATCCCTATGGCTATCAAGGACACTTCGTCAATGGTTTTCAAGAAAGGTATTCATATCTATGCAGCAAGTTACTGACATAAATATAAATACCTAGGAACAAGTAGGATTATTACTAACACAATGTTCCAACCAAAATATCATGCATAGCAGAATAAATAGGCACTATAAGGAGCATTAGCAAAATATAGGTTCCAGTATGAGGTTAGAACTTGCCTGCAAACTCCTTAATTTTTAAGCTTGAGGTTGGAGGCTTCTTCTTCAAGATCTCAATCTTCAATCTCTGGCTTCGCGCCTAATCTACGAGCTTCTCTTCATATGTAGACCTTCTGGTTCCTCTTGAGGCTTGACTCTTCCTTACACTCAACGTTATCTACGCGAAGGAATTGCCTAATAAAACTACCGCGACAGAAACAAAACTCAAGAAGGAGCGATAAAATCCAAAGAACTCCAACTAAGAACCAGATAACACCGCGAGGAAAACTTAGGGCAAGTCATACATGTTGCGGTGCCTATTGACTTAAAGTGAAGTTCAGTGAAGGGTTAACATGCACTCTCGCTAGTATGAGCGGGAATGCGGTGTGTAGTTTATGTCATTTTGTGCATACCTTAATAATTTAGAATTATTTACTATCTGTTGGCAATTAGATTTATTCTAATTGATACTTAGTGCTTAAGCTATATCGTGAGTGCATGGTGTGTGATTCCGAGAAATGGGCTCATGAATGAGTTATCCGTGCGTATCGTGCACTTGCACCTATCGTTGATCTGTACTTATATCGAAGTGTCATTGTTTTAATATGTGAACGTGACCTATGAT
>BCLF01000114.1:543714-567874 GCA_001602275.1 Zoysia japonica | reverse complement strand
AGGCGGTGGACGGCCGGAGAGCTTGGGGCCCCGGCGGAAGAGCTAGACGGCGTCGCGGTGGACATGCTCGCGTGGACACGATGAAGCCGAGGAGGCGACGCAGGACGCCGGCGACAGAGAAGAGGCGACACGGCAGGGGGCGCGCGGCGCCAGGCTACAGGGACGCCGAGCGGCCATGGGACTCCGGCGTAGGAGCTAGAGGGCTGCGCGGTGGAGCTCGTCGAGGGTTCAAAGGAGTCGGGAAGATGCTGCTCTGAGCCGGCAATGTCAAGGGCGGCGCACCCCGGTGGTGCACGGCTGGGGCTCGGCTCCAAGCGAATTTCGCCCAAATTGGCGCGCTCCAGCGGGAGGGTAGACCGTGGGGATGACACACACTATGCTGGAAGGGGCCGCTCGCCGGAAGAGGCAAATCGAGGTGGCGGCCAGCTTCCTGGGCAGGGCGACGGCGAGGGACGATGCTGGGGTTCGATTCCAGTGGAATTGAGGAGCAGAGGGGCTGAGTCCGTGAGTGATGGCGAGCAGGACAGGCGGCGTGAGTGGCGCGGCGGCCGGGAGGGCACGCACGGCGTGGTGGCCGACATGGCGCTCGCGGTAACTGCCGGTTTCGGGAGCAGAGCGACAGTGAAACGACGCGAGGTTTTGAGTCCAATCGAGAGAATGAAGCAGACGAGGAGAGGAAGACGTGGCAGGGGCGAAGGGCGCCTGAGCTGCGCGTGGCAAGGCGAGTGGCAGCGTGCCGACGTCCGCTTCAGGCGGCGCGAGGAAGAAGACAAGAGAGGAGGGGATAGGGACGAAGAAAGCTGAAGACGCTGACAGGCGGGACCCGCGGATTTTTCTGATTTTCCGTAATTTCAGCAGCATCCTCTGTTTTTCCTTCAAAAGGTCAACTTGCCGAGCTCCGATAAACGAGAAATTTTGCAGGGTTGAAGAACTTTTCAGGATGAACAACTTTTGTTTTAGGATTATCTTCAAATTATGAATAGATTTTATTCTATGAAATTCGGGAGCTAAATGGCTATCTGAAAGGGGTAAATTAATTTGATTGAAGGAATAAGTCTCAAGAGAATTAGGCGGGTCTGGAATTCAAGGAATTCGATTAGACAGGAATTCACAAGTATTGGGTCCGAAGGAGTTGAATGAATTTCAATTTCAGAGGAACTTGTCGGATCTAGAATTTTAAAGGATTGAAACGAGTTTGAAATTCAAAAGAACACAAGAAAACAAACGGTAAGGAAAAGAAAACAAAAAGGGGCTCAATCACTTGTCACACCTCAAATTTTAATATTTTGAAATCTTCAATTTAGATAAGTTTTAATTTAATGAGGTTTTTCCATTTGAAACAGGAACGAAAAGAAAAGGTGAGGAGTGAAAAGAAAATAGTTAGAGTGAAAGTTAGAAAAAAAAATTTGAATTACGTATTTTTAGACTTTTTCTAAAATTCGGGATGTCACAGGCTGTGACCCAGCTCTGGGTCACACGGCTGTGACCGTGTCCAACCCCAGTTCGTGCTATAGTCGTGCAGCCGGTGACCATCCCGTGGGTCACGTGGTAAACATCGTGTCCAAGCCCTTGGACACGTGTCCACGGTCCGGCTGTGACATAGCTTATGGTCACGTGGCTGTGACCGTGGTCTGAGCCTCAGTTTTTTCCTCCTCGGGCCAACGTGTGACAGGAGCCTTGGACACGTGCTGTCTACCATGTTCGGACCCCTAATCACATATGTTTGGCCTAGTCCGTGTCTTTTCCCTTGGGACACGATCGGGAGACCGTGTTCTAGAGCCAGTTCTTGTTTGTTCGATGTATCCGTTCCTAGAGCCCCTTCTAGTAGTTCTTTTGTCATCCTTTTCAGTTTCTCACCCTTTTTTCGTGCCGTTTGTCCAGATGGAGATGTTGCTAAGTTCTTGAAGACCATTCTGCACGAGGACCTAAATTCCGTATGGGATCTCGACTCATAAGTCAAGCCGCGCTCCTTGACCAAACATCGATCCCAGCTTTTAAACTGCATGTTTTGTTTGAAAGCATAATTTGCATGCCAACTGTTTTAAAATATGCTAGCAACATTCCCAAGACGTGTCTATTTATCGTTTCACATATTATGAGCCTTAGGATTGCTTTAGTACTATTACTTTACTTTTATGCTTAGCCATGCTTAGTTGCATATGTTTACGATTCTTCACACTTATCCCTATAAAATGGAATTTGTGTTAAATGCTTTTGAACTGTGATTCAAATGTGTGAGTTTTGCAAATAACTCTATACATACTATTTAGCACGGGCAGGCTAGAGTATGAGGTGCGGAGGACTCTTGGAAAGTCCCTATGGGCGTACCTATTACGGGTACACGCGAGGTTTTGGCTTGTAGCTTCTGAGAGGTTTGTTAGGTTGGAGAGAGAGCCTGCCCCGATAATTAAGGACCGAGTCCTTCGAGCTTCGTACCCTCAGTGGCCAACCATGCACACCATGCGACTCTGTATGGGCAGTTAGCTTGATCTTGAAGCTTGCTGAGACTGGTTGTTTACCCGTGGGTTGACGGTGTTGTGTTAGTGTGGTGTCGAGTTACGACTCCTCACACGAGGTCGAGATACCCCACCTGATCGGTGGTAGGCTCCTCACAACTACAGGACCCGGCAGCGTAGGTGACTGTGATCCTTATTTTAGAGCACGGGTAACATCAGTTAAAGCTTGTGGATGAGTCCTGTGTGGTCGTCTTACCTGCGCTGTGCACACAGTCCCCGGTGCAGCGTCACATCGTGTGGGTCCTGGTGCACACACTCTGTAGAAATACAGTCAATGCGCATTACCACATCCTTTGTAAGGACATTGCCTGAGAATATTCCTTGTTGAGTAGTTTTGTTTTCTTCACTCTACCTCTGTTTTAAAATGTTTGACTCTGGCGTTTGAGCTGTGGCCGAGTGTGGAGATTACAATAGCATTTTAAATGAACTTCCGTTCGGGATAATGGAGATCCTTGCGGGGCAAAATTATAAAATTGAACTGCTTTAAAATAAAACTTCTTGCATCTTAAAAAATAAAATATTTTAAAGTTGCATTTAGCACTTGAGCCATCTTTCATCTTTGAAACTACCCTTGCATGCATATATTGTTGCTAGGTAGCGCGCGGTTTGCTTAGTATTCAAGTACTCACGGCTTTTCACGCCCTTTTTCAGAGGTCAGCTAGAAAATCGTTTTTGTCTGCTTTTCTACCGTGGTTTGAGGTTCGCTCCTACACTCGAGTTACCTATGGAAGAGTAGGATCGTCTTGGTGTTTGCTCCCGCTTGTTATTTTTGCTGCTGTTTCAATTCCTGATTCTCGATAGTATCATCCCGCCTTGAGATGTTAAGTAAGTTTTATGGTCGATCTCGTTGAATTAATTTATTTTATCCTTATTTACTCATTTTATTATGGTTTCTTGATTGTTCACTTGTGATAAACGTGCTTACCAATCTTCTGGGATTGGCAAAAGCAAGTATGATCGAGTCTTATCGAAAGGTGAGAAATCTAGTCTTATCAAAAGGTGAGAAATCTCGGTCGTTACAGTCGCCTTCCCTAGACATATGCGCATGTAAGGCTACCAAGGCAATCGACGTACTTACCTGAGGCGCATATATAATCTACCAAGACATATTCTTGGATGCTCAGCACACCACATCACCTTTTTTTTTTGAACCGTTGAATCAAATTTTTTTTTTCCGTCTGGGCCATCCACAGCTTTGCTTTCTCTATCTGCCTTTCACCTTCGTCTTTCTATCTTCTCCATTGAACACCAACAGTTTCTTCTCCATCCCTGCTTCTTCCGCTTCCAGCTCTCCACCTTCTGCTGTTTCTCTCCTGCAAACCATAAATCGGCCCCCTGAACTCCTCCTCGCTTCCTGTTTTTGGCTTCTTCTTCCTAAACATATTATAGTCCTGATGAGCCATCCATTACTCCAATAGTGCATGCCTTGGCCTCAGGCTTCATCGTGGCTCCGCGGCCGCGCTGCTCGAAATTGTTCCCTCTCCTGCGGCACATCGCCGTCATCCGCTAGCCATGGCGCTGCTTGAGCTGGAAGTGTTCCACATAGTCATCTTCGACGCCTCGGGCTTCACAGGCAAGTACGTCATCCGCGAGGCCCTCAAGTTTCTGACTCCATCTGTATCATCCTCCTGCTATGCTCGCTTGCAGTCTCGTGGAAGTTCTACCATGTGTTTTGCGAGCACGGTGCTGAAGAGGAGATCGAAGATTATTTCAGGGAGCACTCTAGGAGCAGAAAGGCAGCTCACATGAAGAAGCTGTAGGAAAAGGTCAGACATCTAAATCACTTCCCTTGCTTTTTAGATCTACGAGTGATGAGTATAAATGGTGTTAAGTCATACCAGGTGACACATTTGAGAGTCAAAAACTGTGTGGCTGAGGATAAATCAGCAACTGAGAAATCTTGAAGTGATAAAACTGCAGTACAGCAACGCTGCCTTTCACAATAATGTATTAAGGGCAGACATGAAGACCCTAATAATAAAGGTATTACTAATAAGTGCGACTTACTTATCTGTCAAAATGTTCAAATACATTGTACCCTAAAACTATTGCCTTCGACAAAAGGACCATCCTGATTTGATTTGAATCAGTCCTCTGTTAGCTAGGTCCTCGGAAGTTTCAATTACATCATTTGCTTGCTATATCTGTGAGCCATGAGTATGATTGGAAAATTGTTGTGGAGAACCAAAAGAGTTGTGTACAAGTCTACATAGAATCATCGATTTTTCTCTAATAAGTGTCTTCATTAGTATCATATTTTTTTCTTATATGTTCTCTTTCTAAATTTCCGCAGCAACGAGCGGTTAACTAGTATTATTCGGAAATATTCCCGTTTTTGAGTACTTGATTTAACCAACTAGGCATGTAATCTTCTATTCTCTCATTTTATTGGCTCCCTGTACGTTTACTTAAATGCCCTTGAGGCACCAATTAATGTATCGTTGAATTTTCTCTTGTATTACCGATCCATAAATTCTTGATACTTTTAACTTCTAGGTATTAAGTTTGATCATTCGTCTTATTTAATTTTTTTTACAAATATAAAAATAAATTAGTCATATTTAAAGTATTCCTTATAATAAAATTTATCATAATAAAATAAATAATATTTTTACAATCTTTTTTGAATAAGACGGAGAGTCAAACATTGACATTTAAAAATAAGTGTAAAGAATTTAGAGACGAAGGTAGTATCATTTTGCTTTCATTCATTACTACCCTGCAGAAAAATATGGCAAAGTTTTCATTCATCTGAACAGATATGAAAGTAGACTTGTAAGAATCGGTATGTGATACAACAAAAAATACACAAAAATGTGATTCAGTAATAATTTTTATGGCGTGGTGAGCATTATGCCACGCATACGCAAGAGATGAACAATACCGATAATTCAACCAAAAACTAGAAGAAATCCAAAGCAGCAGAAATTTTCAACAGAGTGCAATTCATCTGATTGGTTCGGAATAAGGTCCCACTAAATGGGGTACAAAGTATATAAATTTCCGTACTCCGTACTCTCTCGGGTTCACAAAGAAGTACTCTCTCCGGAACTCGTTTTGGACAACGACACGGTTTTTAAAATATAATTTTTATTTTTATTTTCTATAAACATATTTATTAAAAAGTAATATAGTTATACTATTATGAAAGTATTTTTTAAGACAAATCTAACCATATGATTTTAATATTGTCAAACTTAATAAGTTAAATTTTATTTGCAATTTATATTCCTAATGTTTAATCAAAATGTTCTACTAAACCACTTTCTTTGTTAACTGTGTTTGTTAACTGGAGGGAGTACCATTTGGCAGGGAAAAGAATGCTCCTGCTTGTCCGTAGCAGATATGCTCACAAAAAAAAAAAAATACAAGATCACTATTCGAACATGCCAATGAACAAATGTAACCAGACACTATATACAGCAGATTATTTTGCATGTTATTTTATTTGGCAATTCCATCAGTTTCGAGGAAAATCCATCCAGCATTTATGTAACGATTGAACACATCAGATTGCAATGAAAAAACAGGGTCTGAGATTTACATTGTCATATAGAGTGACTAAAATACACAACACTACAATTCTCAGTGCGCAATTTACATGTAGGCACCAAGGAGAGGCTTGTCACGATAAGTAAAAGTACATACATACCGTCCACTGCAGCTGTAATATTAAGCTTATTTCAACATTCGAAATTACACTAAAATCAAGTGTATCTGAGTTGCATTCTCAAGGACATTACCGTACGTCAGAATGTTTCTTCGCCAGCTGTCGAGCCAATCATCATGCCTTTCCTCTGAGCAATCGTCTTCAATTCCTCCGACACTGAATTCTCTTCAATGATTATACTACTCAGCTGAGTGGCTTTCTGTGCAAAGAGTTCGATACTGCCTACGGCAATACCAGGGCACCGGAAAATGTCAAGGATCTGCAGGGATTGCCCACAGTGCCTGAGCAATGCTACCAGGAAGGCTCCTGTGAGGCCCCTGCATCCCCTGAGTCTGATGTCAAGGAGATTTCGGCACGAAGACAGCATGGCACCGATCACCTTATCATTGAGTGTCTCATTGTAAGACAGATCGAGCCGACGGAGACGTTGCATACTTTGACAGAGGAACGTGAGCAGTCCGGGCTCTCGCTCCACGACGTCACAGCTCACCAAGGCGAGCTCCTCAATGCCTGCCCCAGTGGCTGTTCGTGCCAGGGACCGGAGTCCATCCCCAGTGATAAGAACACAGCTCTGAAGGCGAAGCACGGCCAGGCAATAGGTTGTATTTTGCCTACGGTGAATTTGCTCTGCGCCAATCGCAAGGAGGTGATCATTGTGCAGGTCGAGAGGCAGGCGAAGGTCCAAGGTGTGCAGACCCGCACTACGCTGTTGGATAAATCTGTGGAGTGCCTCACTGCTTCCCCCGTCATAGACTAGGAGGGACGTCAGAATGCGGCAATGATCAGCGGCAAGGAGGAGCACGCGGTCGGCTACAGGGCGGCAAGCACGGAGCTCCAGCGCGAGCAAGCCAGCTAGGCAGCCTATGAAAGCAACCGATGCGGGGCTGTCCCCTGTGCCGTCGCATGCACGCAGCTGCAGCCATTTGAGACTCCTGCACCTGCGCCACAGCCATCCGAGCCCGCGGTCACCAGAGCGGATGCCACAAAGCGATAGCCTCTCGAGCGGCAGCGCATCTGCAGCCTCGTCGTTACCGTCAGCGTCATCCGAATTTATAGCGGCGGAGTCAACGGCGGCGGCGGAATTGACGAGGCAAAAGGACCTGAGGCGGGGCAAGAACGCGAGCCAGCGGAAAGATTGGGGGCGAACAGCCGTGAGGTGGAGCGAGGTCAGACCGGAGAGGGCAGGGCAGGCAGCGAGCAGCGCACCGGTGGAGACCGCCGAGTCGGGCAAGAATCGCAGCGCGGAGAGCCGGGAAGCAGCGGGCGCCGCCGCCACAGCGAATAGCACCGCATCGGCGTTGTGGCCCGGTGCAGCCGCGGAGACCACAGTCAGGGCGGAGAGGTACGGGTAATGTGACAGCAGGGCGGCAAGGGTGGCCACCACCGCCGCTGCAGGGCCATTAGAGGAAGACGGCAGGCGGAGCGTAAGGGTCGAGGTGGCTGACCTGAGAAGCGCGAGCCAACGGCGGGAGACGAGGGACACGGCCGGCGCGGAGGCGGGCGGCAGGAGACGGAACACCTCCTGCAGAAGGTCGTCGCATAGCACGGCGTCCACGCCGCCGCTGAAGCCGGCGCGACGGCCGCCACCGCCGCCGGTGGTGGCGGAGCGGGAGTTCATCGGCGCCGGGGGTGCGCGGCCCTCTCAATCCATCGGATTTGCCTGGCTGCCGCCGTGGGGGTTAGCTTGTGCGGGGCCGGAAGATTGGTTGGAGAATGGAAATTGCACGGGTTCGAGAAGAAAGGTTGGGGATTTAGCGGTGTTGGGCCCGCGCCAAGGGTCTCCGTCGGCTGTGGTTGTGCGTGGCACTCAGTGGGAGTACCCTCCTCGTCTTGTCCCGAACTCCCGATGGGTGTCTTTGCGTGCCGGCGTGGTCAAAAGCACCGGCCGGCGGCCTTTGTGGCTATGCTGGCCTGCCGTGAGTCGCAATGTCCTTTTCGTATTACTTATTTATGATGCATATTTTTTCCTGCCGTTTTATGCCTCTTAGTTTTTCTCAAACCCAAATTAGATTAATTTGGCACATGCCATGACGTGTCAAGGCTGAGTAATCTAGCAAAAAGGACAGATACATGGACACATAGCTGTTAAACTCTGAGCCAGTGCTGCAACTAGCATAACAGGGTCGGTAGTGGCAAATAGTGCAGACACCAAGAACGGAGTCACCAGGAGAATTGAGATGATGACTGATAATATCCTACTCCCTCAGCAGTTAGTCCTGTGAAAGTAGAAGTAGGTGATGCTGGAGTGATCATAAATGAGAGCCGAGAAGAGAAGCTCGGCTGAGTTAGCCGCTATCCGATCGACTGCTGGAGTACTGATATACCTATTGAACCTGTGGGTGCCGCGCTGCAGGAAGAACTGTAGGTGGTAAACTAGCCAGCTGCTGGATCCCCAACACCAGAGAAAAGCAGTGACAAGCTTCGAACCTGGCAGTAACTTATGTCATGGTTATCACGATTAGAACCTCTGATTTACAGGTCTCATCGACAGTCTCAACGAACCTAGCCATGGCCTCTCGATCCTGCCTCATGCTCACCCTGTTGAGAAACACCTCGAGTGATCGAGAAGGAGATTGAATCGAGCACTAACACTACTAGATCTCTTTCTCTCTCTTCCTAGAATCTAGCAAAAACTAACAACCAACTCTTAGCAAGCAAAGACTAAGCAAGAGTAGAACAAGTTAAAAGACAACCAAGCACTAGTAGATAAAGAAGGAACAACCTATCAAGCTCGTAAGCAAGTCGACATGAGAGCCACCAAAAGATACATCCAAGCAACCTATCACACTACTCGAGAAAGAAAAATGCGGTAAACAAAGAGGAGAGTGAAAGAGATGCTCAGCGATTTTTTCCGAGGTCTCGAAAGAATGACGCCTTCCCCTAATCCTTATTGAACCCTTCTCGTCGTTACCGGGACGATACTCACAGGAATACTCCTTCACTCCCGGAGTGAAGACACCGGTGGCCCGACTATCGCACATAATACTCTAGCGCTAGAGCAAGCCTCCAAGGCTCCGACGCTCACTGTTGGTGTCTCTTTCACGTGGAGGACCTGAAACCGCTCACAAACTTAATGTCGTCTTACACAAGTCTTCGGAAGCTTGGACAACAATGTCTAACTGGTCTAGGCTACCATAGACCAACAGTAACAAGCCGATGACACCACTCAGCCTCACAAGCCCTAGTAATGTACGGATGCTCTTTGCTACTCTTCACAAGCACTCAAGATCTCACTAAAAGCTCTCTTTCCACTTCTTGGTGACCTTTGACTCTTCACAAATGATCTCCAACAATTTTGGCCACGAGCGAGCTCCAAAACAGCTCCTCCAATGGTTTAAATAGGCCCCAAGTCTCGAAACAACCGTTAGTAGCCGTTGCTAAAAAGCTGACTGCTTTTTGCAGTCACCACACTTCTGGTGACTGGGACCACTAGACTGTCCGGTGACACTTTGTCTTCAACTTGCAGAAAACATCCTCTTTGTAATCCATTTCATGTGACAATAGACTGTCCGGTTCATACCATCACCGGACTGTTCGGTGACCTTCTCTTTAACACTTATAGAGACACCTCTTTCGGATCTCATCTTCTGGGCTCACCGGACTGTTTGGTCAATGAACCGACGGACTGTCCAGTGACTCCTCCTCTTGACTCTAGAGAGCACCTTTCTTTGGACTCCAATCACTAGCACACATCGGACTCTCCGGTGACATCGTCGAACTATCCGGTGACTTCCTCTTCTCAGCCTCAAGAAAATATCCTCTCTGGACTCCTTGCTTTGATCCTCACCGGACTGTCCGGGGACTTAACAGTTGCTGAAACTTGACTTCTTCAATATCTTCTACCTTCCCGTTGCAACTCTTGACAACTTCAAGCTTCCACTGATCACTCAAATGCCTCAGAGAACCTAGAGCATCCACACACCCTAATTCTTGTAAAACCAAGATGAGTGACCCGACTCCTCTTAATAGTATCGGTGTTTTTTATAGACTCCAGGCCTAAAACTAGGCCACACAAGGCTCTAAATCAGCCTTAGCCTTGGACTAACTCCCTCCTTAGAAAACACGCCGAGGTCCCGAACATCCTTGAAGCAACCAACTCGTAGGAGAGGAGAATAGTGTTTATGAACGTACATCAGTTCATTGTTCTCATTCAATCACTAAAATCATTCGTAACTTTGAGAGGCTTCAATGGTCATGAAGCTGACAATCTCCCTTTTCTGGTGATTGATGACAACTATGATGCAAAAGATAAAGATAATACAAAAGATAGGAACGAAAACACAAGACAACTTAAACCAAAAGGATAGGGACAAGTTGTCTTACCATCTCTTGACAAGGAGTCTAAAAAAACATTCCATACCTTAGCTTTAAACTCCCCCTTGATAGTTGATTGATCTTGTTGATTGTGACTTCATTCATCTTCATCTCTTTGACTCCCTCTTCCCGTCATCTACAAATCAAAAATAACCCCAGGACGAGTTGAGGGCAAAGGATAGTAATAACAGGATTTAAGGAAATAGAAAAGATTACTCCCTTTGATTTCTTGACTGCTTCATCTTGTTATGATCATCATATGATTATTTCTCCCCATTCTTCATGTCTTCATTTTTTCCTTGATCATCATCGCTCAACATCATCATCATCATATCTGTCCCCCTTTGACATCTATCAACAAAAAAGAAGCACCACAAAGGAGGATATTATAAAGTAACAAATATGAAAGTATGAAACAATATTACCAGATATCTTGCTCAGCATCTCATCATCATCATTATAATCTCCCATTTTTGTCATCATGTGATCATATAGAGATCCTTCCTTGTCCATCTTCTCCTTGCGTCTTGACTAAGTTGTTTGATTTCGAACTCCTCCCCTTTGAATAAGTGACTTTCCTACAAAAGATTATCAAGAAACTTCCTCTTCTTATAACAAGAGGGGGTTAGTGATGCACATGAAAATGTATGAACCATAGTCTTTGAGCCGCGTAAGTAGATTTAACCTTAGAGCTCGAAAGATCGTGATTCAATGGCATGAAGCTCACAATTACTATGAAGGAGTCTAGAGGCAATCAACTTATATAGCTTATGAGTAACTCCCCTTAGAATCGTGCTTAACGTCAAGACACTAGATGCAATGCATGAGAAGCACATGAATGCATAAACAAGAATAAAAGATGTATGCTCATGATGAAGAAAGACTAGAAAACAATTACCCTCATCAAATTGAAATCTCCTCGCAAGCTTACTCACAATGACTCTCATCTTCTAGCTTTGGGCACCCCATAAACAATGTTCCCAAGCTCTCCACGATCATTGCTCTCTTGAAAAGGTTAGATGATGGTCCAAAAAAATAAGAAGAACAACAAAAACAAAACAAACACAAGCAAACAAATATTTACAAAGAAATGCTAAGCTTTAGAGGGTACTCAAGTGAAGTCCGAAAGATCAAGTATGTTAAGATCTCTTCTTAGCGTGCTGAAATTCTTCTCATCAAGGGGCTTTGTGAATATATCAGTCAATTGATCATTTGTTTTCACACTAATAAGGTGAATATCCTTCTTCGCCACATGATCTCTTATGAAATGATGCTTGACCTCAATATGTTTAGCAAGCCCATGATCACCCTTATGAGGAGCCATATTGATTGCACTCTCACCATCACAATATAGTGAAATTTGATTATATACCAATCCATAGTCCATGAGAGTTTGCTTCATATAGAGAAGTTGAGCACAACAAGCACCGGCTGCCATATATACCAATTCAGCCATTTAATGAGTCACGGCATTTTGCTTCTTAGAGCTCCAAGCAACCAAAGATCTCTCAAGAAATTGATGTCCACTGGAGGTACTTTTTCTACTCTACATCCAGCGAAGTCCGAGTCGGAGTAGCCAGTAAGATCAAATCCTCTATCTTTTGGATACCAAAGGCCCATAGTTGG
This sequence comes from Zoysia japonica, assembly GCA_001602275.1. Classification (NCBI taxonomy): domain Eukaryota; kingdom Viridiplantae; phylum Streptophyta; class Magnoliopsida; order Poales; family Poaceae; genus Zoysia; species Zoysia japonica. Next base: position 555,748 of record BCLF01000114.1, on the reverse strand, counting down.
TGTATACTTGAGATACCTAAGAATCCTTTTGATAGCACTTAAATAAGATTTAGGATTAGCTTGATAATGAGCACATAAGCATACACAAAACATAATATCCGGACGAGAGGCGGTAAGATATAAGAGAAAACCAATCATGGAACGATAAAGCTTTTTATCACCCGCTTTACTACCCTCATCCGGGCCAAGAATACCATTTGTGGCCACTGGAGTCTTGATTGGCTTTGAATCTTTCATTCCGATGCGCTTGAGAAGATCTCTTGTGTACTTCTCTTGATAGATGAATGTTTCTCCTTTCATTTGCTTGACTTGAAATCCAAGGAATAAGAAAAGCTCTCCTATCATGGACATCTCAAATTCTTTGGGCATTAAATCATGAAATTCAATATTGTAAGCTTCATTAGTGGAACCAAAGATAATATCATCACATATATTTGGCAAATAAAGAGATCATCATCAACATGTTTAGTAAAGAGAGTGTTATCGATACTCCCTATTTTGAAGCCCTTGTCGGTGAGGAAGTCTGTTAGCCGCTCATACCACACCCTTGGAGCTTGATTGAGTTCATACAATGCTTTCTTCAACTTTAAGACGTGGTCGGGGTTCTTGGGATCCTCGAAATCGGGTGGTTGCCCAAAAAAACCTGCTCATTAATATAGCCATTTAGAAATGCGCTCTTCACATCCATTTGATATAATTTAAAGTTAAAATGTGAAGCATAAGCGAGCAAGGTCCGAATTGACTCAAGTCGAGCCATGGGGGCAAAAGTCTTGTCGAGGTCCACCCCCTCAACTTGTGAGTAACCCTGGGCCACGAGTCTTGCTTTGTTCCTCACGACATTTCCATTTTCATATTGCTTGTTTTTAAAGATCCATTTGGCACCGATGATGTTCTTGTGCTTCGGCCTCTTCACTAATTCTCAAACTTGATTCCTCTCAAAGTTATTGAGCTCCTCTTACATGGCCATCATCCATTTGTGATCCTTCACCGCTTCATCAATGTTCTTGGGCTATATCGAAGATACAAAAGAGAAATTCTCACAAGCAATGTTAGCCGCATCATCATTAGTATAGTTTGGCATATATTGATTTCTCCTTATTTGGGACTCTCAATAATCAAGTAACTTCCGTGATCTCTAGAAATGGGGTTGTGCCTCTTTGGAGCTTCTTGACGTAGTAGAGCTTGCGGTGGAGAAACATCTTGAGCATCTTGAATGGCTTGCTTCTTAGAGATGACGATATCTTGCTGTCAGAGAGGAGAGCTGTAATCTTCTTCAATTCTTGATGTCTTTGTTGGGCATGGTGGTGTAGCACTAGATGTAGGTGATCATTTGATTTCTCGAGGTAGTACGCACTTGAGGTAGCTCTCTTGGTGCTTGTACACTTGATGATTTTTGCGCTTGATTTGTTGATGTAGTGATATCTTGTTGTGTCGAGGAGGAATCTTCTGGTGGAGGTGTAGAAGAATCATCTTCTCTTGGTAGAACTTCTCCCACGGGCATCTTTCGCATTGCCTCCTCCAAGGGTTCATTATCATCTACATCACAACTATAAGATTCTTTGTTCTCTTGAGAACCATTAGTTTCATCAAATTGCACATCACTTGATTCCTCAACAAATTCGGTAGTTGCATTGAAAACACAATAAACTTTAGAGTTACCGAAATACCCAACGAGAAAGCCAGTGTCGGTGCTCTTCTCAAACTTGCCTAGCCTCTTCCTTTTTTGAAGATATAGCACATGCACCCAAAGACCTGAAAGTAGGCCACATTGGGTTTTTCTTCCACCAAGAGCTCATAAGGTGTCTTCTTCAATAGTCGATGTGTGGCAGAACCGCTCCAAAACACTGGACGGCTCGCCTAGGATCGATCTCCGGTGATATTAAACAACAATATCCAAATAGTATAACACGAGTAGTATTATAAAATATGAAAACCGCTTAAAGTCTTACAATAAGTTCAAATTCTTATAAGGAAGGAGCTGAAAACAGAGTTTTTAAAACGGTGCGGGAGCGAATACAGACACACATGACGGTTTCCTTATTCTGAGACATATTTCGCCCTAAGACATACTTCACTCCTCGCAACCGAAGTTTGGTGAGGAGGGAACCGGTTCACAGGACCAATTCGCAGGAGCCTCACCTTCCTACACTCCTTGGTCGCAACAACTACACCAGCTACCCGCAGGAAGAGCTACACACGACAAAAAAGGAAAACAACAAACCGTGAGTACTAATTACTCAGCAAGACTTACTTGTCAAAATTGGCCAACTACAGCCAACTCTTAAGCATGAGAGGCTAACTCAGAGGGATGGCCATTGGCATAAAACATAGCACTATCAGTGAATCCTTACTTTTAACTTTTATCGGTAGTTTAAGTTCACGAAAATGTAGATTTAATTTGCACTATAAACTAGACCAAACATGGTTGCTAAACAATTACCTATAACTAAGCAAACAAATCATGTTATTATTGTTATTAGTCCAGTTGTTACTATGACATGATGCAGTGAACAACTGGTACTTGTTACTGTGAGGGACAATGATTATAATCGATTTACACCAGCTGGGAAAACACATGTACCTCAACGTATGCACACTTCCAAGGAGTCACATACGGCAACCTTTCACGTCGATATTATAGAGGTTGGTCTGGTTCTCACCCCTCCCGAGTACACATCCTCCATGCGATACCACACATCGGGGCTATCCGTGGTTAGCCCGTGTACCCTCCCAATATCATCACTAAAAGAGGGGTGGGTTGTCGTCCAACCACTACGATAGTCGAATTACATCAATTTACTAGGCCCATTACATTACACTAGCATGCTCTTGGTACATTCAAATTTGCTCAACAGGGCCACACTCAGATTAGTTCTTAATCGAGACAGACCGGGCTACTACACTTCGGCCACGAGTCCACACAGGAAATGTGCCTCTGTGCCTTTCTATTCCCTACCCGATCTCAGGTTTAAAAATTGTGATAAGAAGACCTGGGTAACAACCTATATCTCGCGAGTGAGGTTTTTCATTCACTCGACTTTTACCGTCAAAGGGAACTTACCCTAGCTCTACATCGAGTTACCTGTACCAATATACACTAGACATGGGTAATTGGCCCTATCATGCATTCTATGGTTTTCAAACAATTTCTACGACGTAATGCGCAGTACAATAAGTATAAGTACATAGTGATAAATTAAAAGAGTTTAAATTAAGGTAAATACATCGAGGCTTGCCATCGGTTTGTTGAGGGTTAGTGTAAACAAGAGACTGATCTTCAGTAGCGGACAACTCCAGAGCAGCTAAAGCAAGTTGCTGACCTTCTCTGGCGATTCCTAAATGCATGAGGTTCTTAATTAACTAACAGAGTTATTTCTAGAGCTGAAAATGCAATTTTCAAAGTTCTAAAATATTTTACATATTTCAAGGATTCCAACGGTATATTATTTGTAATTTTTGGAGCTAAGATGAATTTTCTATGATTTTTGGAAGATAATACTAACTTCTAGACAATTAATAATTGATTTTGCAAAAATAGATAACAATTTTTGGCCTATTGGGGAGCGCGCGATGTCGGTCTACTGGGAGCTCCGAGGGGCCGTGTCCTGAAATTGATCTATGCTGCGAGGGAAGTTTGGAGGTGGGTTCGGATGGTGGTGACCCTCACCGGAGAGTGCCGACGACAGAAGGCAACGGCGGCGCGACTTCGGTGATGGCGTGCGAGCAGCTCAGTCAACAAAACACGAAGGTTTCTTCACCACAAGCTTCACTAGAGCGAGTAGAAGCCCGGCGTCAAGGTTTTCATCGACGAGGAGGGGCGGAAAGGGCTTGTCCACGGTGAGGTGTTCTGGTTTCGACGGCGCCTATGGATGGAAGCTCAAAATCCAACCGAAACTCCTCACGATTTGCTCAAACGTCATGACCTGGAGGTGCACAAGCTTGTGAATAGCGTTCAACTGCGAGGAATTAAGAGAAGCTCGCCGGAGCTTACCGGATTTGGGGAAGACACGACGGTCGGTTTGATGTAGCTTGATTTGGGGAAAACTTCAAATCAAAGCGGCTAGTCGTGGTGGAGGAGGAGATGGTCGTTTGTAAGGCTGGAGGACGGGGTGGCGTCGCTTCCCGACAAGGGACGGAGGCCGGGGAGGGCTCAGAGGACGGCTCTTGATGGTGACGGCATGTGCGACCGGGAGAGAGCTCAAGTGAGAGTGAAATGAGGGAGAGAGCAGAGCGAGGGAGGAGGGCCGGGAGTACTACTCGCGCATTAGATGGAGCTGGACACGACCTCGGCTATCGTGGCGCTCATGCGGCAAGGAAGCGCGAGGGGCGCGGCAGCTGGTCGTGCGCCGTGACAGTGCGCGGTAGGGATAGGAGGAAGAAAGAGAGATAGTGGGGCTGACAGGTGGGGCCCGCAGGTATTTTTTTCTTTTGCCCGAATTTCCCTGATTCCCTGCGCAGCTCTCTGTTTTTAATCCAAAATACATACTTTCCGAGCTCTAAAAATTTTAAAATTTGGTAGGATGGTAAATCTTTTGAAACGGAACAACTTTTATTTTGGGGTCAACATCAAAATCATAATAAATAAAATTCTATTGAATTTTAAAAAACAGGTAAGCTTTCGAGTCAAAATAATTTATTTGAGACCTTTAAACCTCAGATAAAACTTTTATGAAAACCTGAAAAATTCAAGTTGTTATAAGGGCTTTCCAAAGAGAATTTTGTTTCACAGCATTTCTTTTGAAAATAAAATTTTGAACTCACATTTTAAACTTAAAATTTTTTAACTCGGATTCTAGGATTTCGAACATGAACAATTTAGTCTTCTCTATTTTGAAACACGAAGTGTTACAGCCCTTCCCCTTTAAAGAAACCTCGTCCCGAGATTTAGAAAGAAAGAGGGAGTAGCGGGAGTGGTCACTTACAGGGATGGAAGAAATTCTGAAAAATTTGATTGGTGATACTCTTCTGTTTCCCATGTAGCTTCATCTTTGGAATGATTACTCCACTGCACCTTGTATAATTTTTGGGTCTTGTTCCGAGTGACTCGATCTTTTTGAACAATAATGCCGATCGGATATTCGGGATAAGTGAGATCTTGCAATTGCTCAATTTGAGGAATCACAATATCTTGAGGTAGCTTCAAGCATTTCTTGAGTTGTGATACATGAAATATATCATGAACTCCCGATAATTGAGAGGGCAATTCCAGTCGATAAGCGACGGTGCCACGTTTCTCTAAAATCTGAAATGGACAAATATATCTAGGTGCCAACTTTCCTCTAATCCCGAAGCATGTCTTCTAAGATTTGATTGACACGCTCAGTTTGACCATTGGTCTGTGGATGATAAGCGGAGCATCTAATTAGCTTGGTACCCAAGCTAGCATGCAGTTGTTCCCAAAAGCGAGAGACAAACGAGCTTCCTCTATCTGACACAATGGTCTTGGGTACTCCATGCAGACAAAGAATATGAGAGATGTACAACTTAGCATACTGCTTGGCATTGTAGTGATTGTTTACCCGAACAAAGTGAGCTGATTTTGTCAAGTGGTCCACAATGACCCAAATAGAGTCATGATTCCGGGAAGTAAGTGGGAGTCCAACAATGAAGTCCGTACTTATGTCTTCCCACTTTCAACTCGGAATACTCAGAGGTTGGAGAGGACCTGCTGACCGTAGATGATTCGCTTTGACTTTTCAGCAAGTGTCACACTCAAACACATATTTGGCAATTTCTCTCTTCATTCTTGTCCACCAAACTTCTTCCGGAGATCATGGTACATTTTCTTACTCTCGAGATGAATGGAGTATTTGGACATGTGAGCCTCGTCTATGATCTTCTTACGTAGCTCATGATTTTAAGGTACCACAATACGGTTATTGAACCATAAGGTACCCTCATCTTCCGCTTTAAATGGCATTGACTCCATTCTTGAGTCTTTCTTTAATTTTCAGCATACCCTCATCTTTCTTTTGAGCCTCAATTATCTCTTCCTGAGGAGTCGGTACAAGAGCAAGATTATACAGAGCCCCATGAGGTAGAATTCTGATGCTTGGTTTAGCTTCAAGAGAAGGTAATGTTGCTGAAACTCGACAGTTATGACAATAAGATTTGCAACTCAAAGCATCGGCAACCATATTGGCTTTGCCAGGATGATAGTGGATCTCTAACTCATAATCTTTGATAAGTTCTAGCCATCTTCTCTGCTTCATATTCAGATCTTGCTGAGTGAAGATATATTTTAAACTCTTGTGTTCCGCATAAAGATGCACAAGATTCCCCAGGAGATAATGTCTCCATATCTTCAAGGCTAGAACTACAGGTGCTAATTCTAGATCATGAGTAGGATAGTTTTTCTCATGATGTCGAAGTTGTCTTGAAGCATAAGCAATCACACACCTTGCATCAGGACGCAGCCAGGACCCATACCAGAAGCATCACAATACACATCGAAGGGCTTGGTGATGTCGGGTTGGGCTAAAACAGGTGTGGTGGTCAAGTGCTTCTTAGGAGTTTGGAAAGCTTCTTCACAAGCACTATCCCAGACAAATTTGATGCCCTTCTTTAGCAGCTCGGTCATTGGCTTGGCAATCTTAGAGAAATTAGGAATGAACCTCCGATAATATCCGGCAAGTTCAAGAAAGCTACGAACTTCAGTAACCGACGTAGGAGGATTTCAATTCAGCACATCTTACACTTTGCTTGGATCCACAGCAATGCCTTCCGCAGAAACAACATGACCAAGGAAAGGCATTTCTTTCAGCCAAAACTCGCACTTGCTGAATTTGGCATACAATTGATGATCTCTTAGTCGTTGAAGTACGATGCGAAGATGTTCAGCATGCTCTTCTTCAGAGTATATGAGAATATCATCGATGAATACTACCACAAATTTGTTCAGCTCCGGCATGAATATCGAGTTCATCAAATACATGAAGTAAGCTGGAGCATTTGTTAGTCCAAAAGACATAACAAGGTATTCATATAAACTGTACCTCGTAGAGAAGGCGGTTTTTGGTATGCCTTCGACGTGGATTTTAACTTGGTGATAGCTAGAACTAAGATCAATCTTTGAGAAAACTTTGGCACCAACCAATTGATCGAATAAGATATCAATGTGAGGCAGTGGATATTTGTTCTTGATGGTGACTGCGTTTAACGGTCAATAATCCACACATAGTCTCAGAGATTCGTCCTTCTTCTTCACAAAGAGTGCAGGACATCCCCACGAAGATGAGCTAGGACGAATGAAACCCTTGTCCATAAGCTCTTTCAATTGAGTTTTCAACTCAGACAACTCATTGGGGGCCATCTTGTAGGGTCTTCTCGAGATGGGAGCGGTTCTCGGTTGAAGGTCAATCCGGAACTCCACATCTCGGTCAGGAGGCATACCCGGCAAGTCTTCAAGGAAGACATCCGGATATTCACATACAATAGGTATTTCCTCGAGACCTTTGGCAGTAGTGTGATTTACTTGTGGCGCAGTTGTTTGAGGACCCACTAAACATATGGTGGAAGGACCATAGAGAGGGGAGTCAACATGAATTTCCTGCAAATCAATATATAGTACGGCCTTTTGGTCTTTCATCCATTTCATACCCAAGATGACATCTATCCCTTGTCCATCTAAGATTATAAGATGTGCGGGATATACTCTTCCTTTCAAGTTAAAGTGGGTTGACATAGCACTTTGTGTTGCTTTCACTTTCCCACCCGGGGATGTTATAAGATATGGCACCTTTAGTGGGGTGGTAGCTAGGTGCAATCTCTCAACGCATGCCCAACTTATGAAATTATGACTTGCACCGAAATCAAAGAGTATAAGGACGGGGTGATCAAGAATGGTGAACATACCAGCAAGCACTTCTTCTCTGTCCTGAATATCCGCGACCATGGTATGATTGACACGGCCAATTCTGAGTGCATTGTTGGCAGCTCGAGGGCGGGGGTTGTTGGTGTTGTTGTTGCCCTGCTGCCGTCTCGGATTTTTGCAATCCTTCACGAAGTGACCGAGACGACCACAGTTGTAGCATTGAAAATGAGTTGGCCTTGCAACCGGTGGAGCTTGCGGCATTGGGGGCCTAGGACCGCGAATAAGGTGCTGAGTTGGAGCATTAGGGGCCCTTGATTGCTGAACTGGAGGAGGACAGAAGCTTCCCCGTTGTGGCATGACAGCTTGGACCCTCTGACCAGCAGGAGAAGTGATAGCCAGGCGGTACTTTGGAGGAGCTTGGCTTGAAGGACCAACCATTGCCCTCTTTTTCTTCTTCTCGTCCTCATGAGTGCGTATGGCATCCTCTTGCGTGATAACCGCCGTACTCACCAAATCATTGAAAGTATCTTGAGTGTAAAGAGCTAGGCGATCTCGGAGCTTGGTACTCAGACCTCTCCTGAAACACTCCTTTTGGTCAGTGTTCGCGTGATGAGAGGTGTACCGTGCAAGATAATGAAACTTGCGAGAGTACTCATGCACGCTATCTTGACCCTGTTGGAGATTCAGGAACTCTTGCAGCTTGCGATTCATGAGACCCTCAGGAATGTGATGTGCCCGGAATGCAGCACGAAACTCGGCCCACTCGACTTGATGATCGGCGGGCAGTGTAGCTTCATAACTGGCCCACCAGGCTCCAGCAGGACCATGAAGTTGTTGAGCAGTAAAGAGAGTCCTCTGGCGCTCAGTACACCGGATAAGTCCAAACTTGGATTGGATGGTGCGAAGCCAGTCATCCGCATCTAGAGGATCAGTAGCATCAACAAACACTGGTGGATGAGTTGCCAAGAACTCTGAAAAGGTTGCTTGTTGAGGATGTTGATGCGTTTGATGGTTGCTTCCACCTATGCCTTGGTTCTGGACCAGCATTCGCATCAGCTCATTCTGAGTGGCCATCAATTGGTCGACGGTCACTTGAGGTGGTGCTGGTGGAGGAGCTTGTGGATACGCTTGCAGTGCTGCCCCTCCTTGTTGAGAGGATTGCCCCTCATTGATCTCCTCAATGCTACGCATGCGCGTCATTCTGCAATTAAAGTGCACACATCATTAGTTATGGAGATCGGCAGAAGTCCCATGCAGAGAATATTAACAACACGAAATAAACATTCTCCATGATCGCACAAGGGGGCTCATGACTTAAGAACTTCAAAGAAAACCAGTGTACAAGTGATGCACTTGCTCAACACTGCAGTTTTCTAAATGACAAATCTGTTAGGAATAGAGCAACACCACTTCTGCCTATGACTGACAGTAGTTATTCACTCTGATTTTTCTCCCAGATGGAAACCGAATCAGATCTGGAGTCAATTAGAAAAGCTGTAGAGGACTTTCATAGCTTTCCAACGCATATTTACTCGTCCTCGTACCAAAAACAGATCAAAAGTTATGAGCATTTGAAACTGGCAGCAAGAGCTGAAATTCAGGAAAATGATGGCTAGCAGTTTTATTGGTCACCAAAGCTTGGAAAGTTTGGGTCAAGGAAACAAATGGGAGATACCTCAGACCCAACACGGAGATGCTAATATTCATTTTCAGAGGAACTTGGGTGGTTTATGTTTTATGTTTTTATGCAATGCAAACAAATGCCAGCCCTATGTCCTCACCAAAATAAAAAGAAATGGCCTACTATAGTGGCCATACACGACCGCGGTGGCAAACTCGGTCTCTTAGACTCATTTAGTCGCTTTCTACATGCACTACTACAAAGTTAGCGTACCTACAGAAAATGGATCAAACAACCACAGGCAAGCAAATACAAAAATAAAGAAAACTTACATCCCGTATCATTACCATACGGGGTCCTCAAATAAGTCACGTCTTGAGGGACATGACCGTGACTCGCATCACACGGCGAGAGGTCCATGCTTACCATTAGGTGGCGAATGGCCGCGCTCCCCATTAGGCGGTAAATGTTTCATATGCTCTGAAGAACATATTCACTTCCCATACTGATCGCTGTACAGGACACTCCGTACCTCTGAACCTCGTATGGATGAGCCCTCAATTTCACCGCATTTGAGTGTGGACCTTACCTTCTTACCTGAGCGTAGCTGTCGTTGCAAGAAAATTAAACAACAGGAAGCTAAAAGCAGGGTTAGCATGCCACCTGACGACTCAACTAACATAGTCCTTAGATGGGTTGACTAACTAGTACTACACCATCGTGTAATTTTTGAAAATAACTCATTTTTAGTTGTACTAAGCCCTATCTAGCTTTGATACCAATCTGTGGCAAAACCGCCCCAAAACACTGAATGGCTCGCCTAGGATCGATCTCGAGTGATATTGAACAATAATACCCAAATAGTACAACATGAGTGATATTATAAAATATGAAAATCGCTTAAAGTCTTACAATAAGTTCAAGTTCTTATAAGGAAGGAGCTGAAAACAGAGTTTTTAAAACCATGTGGGAGCGAATACAGACACACACGACGGTTTCCATATTCTGAGACATATCGCGCCCTAAGACATGCTTCACTCCTCGCGACCGGAGTTCGGTGAGCTGGGAACTAGTTCATAGGACCAGTTCTCAGGAACCAAACCTTCCCACACTCTTTGGTCGCAACAACTACACCAGCTACCCGCAGGAAGAGCTACACGCGACAAAAAGGGAAAACAACAAACCGTGAGTACAAATGACTCAGCAAGACTTACCCTCAAAATTGGTCAACTACAGCCGACTCCTAAGCATGAGAGGCTAATTCAGAGGGATGGCCATTTGCATAAAACTTAGCACTATCAGTGAATCCTTACTTTCAATTTTTAGCAGTAGTTTAAGTTCACGAAAATATAAATTTAATTTGCACTATAAACTAGAGCAAGCATAGTTGCTAAGCAATTACCTATAATTAAGCAAACAAATCATGTTATTATTGTTATTACTTCAGTTGTTACTACGATATGACGCAGTGAACAAATGGTACTCGTTACTGTGAGGGGCAGCGATTATAATCGATTTACACCAGCTAGGAAAACCCAAGTAGCATGACGTACGCACACTCCCAAGGAGTCACGTACGGCAACCTTTCTCTCACCCCTCTCGAGTACATGTCCTCCACGCGATACCACACATCGAGGCTATCCGTGGTTAGCCCATGTACCCTCCCAATATCATTACTAAAAGAGGGGTGGGTTGTCGTCCAACCACTACGATAGTCGAGTTACATCAGTTTACTAGGCCCGTTACATTACACTAGCATGCTTTTGGTACGTTCAAACTTACTCAACAGGGCCACACTCGGATCGGTCCTTAACCTATACAGACAGGGCTACCACACTTCGGCCACGAGTCCACACAGGAAACGTGCCTCTGTGCCCTTCTATTAGCTGCTCGATCTCAGGTTTAAAAATTGTGATAAGGAGACCAGGGTAACAGCCTATATCTCACGAGTGAGGTTTTTTATTCACTCAACTTTTACCGTCAAAGGGAACTTAGCCTAGCTTTTCATCGAGTTACCTGTACCAATATACACTAGACATGGGTAATTGGCACTATCATGCATTCTATGGTTTTCAAACAATTCCTACGACGTAATGCGTAGTACAATAAGTATACAGTATATAGTGATAAATTAAAAGAGTTTAAATTACGGTAAATGCACCGGGGCTTGCCTTCAGTTTGCTGAGGGTTAGCGCAAACAAGAGACTGATCTTCAACAGCGAACAACTTCGGAGCAACTAAAGCAAGTCGCTGACCTTGTCTGACGATTCCTAAATGCATGAGGTTCTTAATTAACTAACAGAGCTATTTCTAGAGCTGAAAATGCAGTTTTGAAAGTTCTAAAATATTATACATATTTCTAGGATACAAACGGTATATTATTTGTAATTTTTGAAGCTAAGATGAATTTTCTATGATTTTTGGAAGATAATAGTAATTTCTGGACAATTAATAGTGTATTTCGCAAAATAGATAACAATTTTCGGCCTACTGGGCTGCACTCGCGTCCGGCTGGCCCACAAAAAACCGGACCACTTCGGCCTGGAGCGCGTGGGGCGCTTGGCCCAGGCACCGGGGCGCAGCCCCTGCCCCTGGCTCGC
>BCLF01000114.1:517885-543290 GCA_001602275.1 Zoysia japonica | reverse complement strand
TGGCGGCTGCCGGCGCGGCGGCGCTGTTCGCCGGAGCCGCTTCTCGGCATCGGCTCCGAGGGGCCGTGTCCTGAAAATGATCTACGCCGTGAGGGAAGTTTGGAGGTGGGGTCGGATGGTGGTGACCCTCACCGGAGAGCGCCGACGACGGAAGGCAACGGCAGCGCGACTTCGGCAATGGCGTACAAGCAGCTCAGTCAACGAAATGCGAAGGTTTCTTCACCACGAGCTTCACCGGAGCGAGTAGAAGCCGGGCGTCAAGGTTTTCATCGACGAGGAGGGGCGGAAAGGCTTGTCCACGGTGAGGTCTTCGGGTTTCGACGGCGCCTATGGATGGAAGCTCAAAATCCTGCCGAAACTCCTCACGATTTGCTCAAACGTCGTGACCTGGAGGTGCACGAGCTTATGAATAGCGTTCAACTGCGAGGAATTAAGAGAAGCTCGCCGGAGCTTACCGGATTTGGTGAAGACACAATGGTCGGTTTGATGTAGCTCGATTTGGGGAAAACTTCAAATCGAAGCGGCTCGGCGTGGTGGAGGAGATGGTCGTTTGTAAGGCTAGAGGACGGGGTGGCGCCGCTTCCCGACGAGGGACGGAGGCCGGAGAGGGCTCAGAGGACGGCTTTCGACGGCGACGGCATGTGCGACCGGGAGAGAGCTCGAGTGAGAGTGAAATGAGGGAGAGAGCAGAGCGAGTGAGGCCGGGAGTACTACTCGTGCGTTAGATGGAGCTGGACACGTCCTCGGCTATCGTGGCGCTCATGCGGCAACGAGGCGCGAGGGGCGTGGCAGCTGGTCGCGAACGTGGCAGTGCGCGGTATGGAGAGGAGGAAGAAAGAGAGATAGTGGGGCTGACAGGTGGGGCCCGCAGGCATTTTTTTCTTTTTCTGGAATTTCCCTGATTCCCTGCGTAGCTCTCTGTTTTTAATCTGAAATGCATACTTTCCGAGCTCTAAAACTTTTGAAATTTGGTGGGATGGTAAATCTTTTGAAAAGGAACAACTTTTATTTTGGGGTCAACTTCAAAATCACAAGAAATAAAATTCTATGAAATTTTAAAAAACTGGTAAGCTTTCGAGTCAAAATAATTTATTTGAGACATTTAAACCTCAGATAAAACTTTTACGAAAACCTGAAAAATTCAAGTTGTTATAAGGGCTTCCAAAGAGAATTTTGTTTCACAACGTTTCTTTTGGAAATAAAATTTTGAACTCGCATTTTTTAACTTAAATTATTGAGCTCGGATTCCAGGATTTCGAACATGAACAATTTAGTCTTCTCTATTTTGAAATACGGAGTGTTACACGATGAAGATAGACACGGTTTGAAGTGTAGCATGCCGTGTTGATATTTTTAACCTGAAACCTCTCCGGAGTCCCATATTCTTTCAACATAGCTCTGGCAAGAGTGATTCTTCCTCTCCACATCACCATTTGCTCTGGGGTGTAAGTAGCCGAGAACTCATGCTTGATGCCAAGATCATCACAATATTTTTCAATAATTGAGTTCTTGAACTCAGTCCCATTATCACTTCTAACCTTCTTAATCTTAGCTTCAAATTCATTTTGAGCTCTCTTAGCAAACTTCTTGAAGTCGATGATAGTTTGAGCTTTGCCTTCTATAAAGATAGTCCATGTGTACCAAGAGAAGTCATCAACAATCACCATGCAATAAACATTACCACCAAGACTATTGTAGGTTGTTAGTGCAAAGAGATCAATATGAAGAAGCTCAAGAGGTTTTGATGTGGACATTTTGGTCTTGCAAGGATGAAGAGTTGCCACTTGCTTTCCCGCTTGACAAGCACTACACAATTTATCCTTCTCAAAGATGACATCTTGAATTCAGAGAATTAAGCCCTTCTTGGTGACCTTCTTCAATTGCCCCATTCGAATATGGGCAAGCCTCCTATGCCACAACCATCCTTTGTAGGACTTTGCAATAAGACAAGTTTGCGAAAAACTTCATTTGAAGAGAAATCCACAATATATAAGTTGTTTTGCTGAAAATCGTTGAACGTTAGAAATGGACAAGTCATTTGAGATGGTATCTTTGCCCAACCCCTTGATTCTTCATTTGGAATTATCCCCAAAAGTCACCTTATCTTTATCCTCATCTTCTTTGATAGTGATGAACATCTTATGATTACTGGTCATATGTTGAGTGCAACCACTATCGAGGACCCAATGTTTGCCACCATTTTTGTAATTCAACTTGCTAGAAGCCATGAGACAAGAAGGGTTAGTATCTAAAACATTACTTGATTCACTCATACTAACCTCAACAATAAGTGCAACTTTTTTTGGTTAAATTTGTTCTCTAGACCGCTTAAGATGATTTTTCAAAGCATCAACCTTCCTTTTGCTGTCTTCATCAATAGAGATACGATGCTTTCCATAAGAATTGATCCAACCTACATGCTTATCAATGTGAATAGATAGTTCTTTTGGAGATTCATTAGAAAGCGTAATGATATTGTCATACTCAACACATATAATATTATAAGAATCTTCTAATAATCTACTAGCAATAGCATTATCATCAAGAAGTAAGTGAGAGCTAGTAGAAGTAGTCGTTGCAAACGGATGGCTCAAGAGTGTGATGAGCATGTATTCCATTGATCCCGCTTCAGGTGGAAGCATTTAGATCATCCTTGGTTGATAAAACTTCATGTGAGACAAGAGCACTATTCTTGCTGGAGAGGAACTTCTTGATGGATTCTTCATGAGAAATTTTGAGTGCTTCTTCAAAGGAATTGATCTTTTCAACTAGATCATGTAATCGTAGCATGGTAGCACCTATAGTTTCAACATCAAGAGTTCCAAAGTAAGTATAAGCATCTATGAGCTCAAGATAACTAGAATTTTCAATCATAATAGCACTTAAGGATGTTCATGTTAGCACTCGAATTTCTTGGTTTTGTGGCATATAGGTAGCTTAGCAAGCTATTCTTCCATGAGCCACTACCGGACCCCGATGAAAAACTTGTCTCCATCACTTTCTCAAGGTGTGGCAATGAGCACTAGGCTCTGATACCACTTGTAAGGATCAAGTGACCCGAGAAGGAGGGGGTTGAATCAGCCACTAACACTAGTTATCCTCTTTCTCTCTCTTCCCAAAATCTAGCAAAAACTAGCAACCAACTCCTAGCAAGCAAGGACTAAGCAAGAGTAGAACAAGTTAGAAGACAACCAAGCACTAGTAGATAAAGAAGGAACAAACTATCAAGCTATTAAGCAAGTCGGCATGAGAGCCACCAAGATATATATCCAAGCAACCTATCACACTACTCGCAAAAGGTAAATGCGGTATGTAAAGAGGAGAGAGAAAAAGAGCAGCTCAATGATTTTTCCTGAGGTCTCAGAAGGATGGCACCTTTCATTAATCCTTGTTGAACCACTCTCGTCGGAGTCTTGGTTCCTCCTGTCGTTCTCGGAGCGATGCTCACAAGGGTACGCTTCACTCCCGAAGTGAAGACGTCGACGGCCCGGCTGTCGCACACAATACCCTAGCGCTAGAGCAAACCTCCAAGGCTCGGGTGCTCATTGGTGTCCCTTTTGTGCGGAGGATCCAAAACCGCTCACAAACTTGATGTCGTCTTCCACATGTCTTTGGAAGCTCGGACATTGACGTCTAACTGGTCTAGGCTGTCATAGACCAAGAGTAATAAGCCTAAGACACTCCTCTCAGCCTCACAAGCTTTAGGAATATATGGATGCTCTTTGCTACTCTTCAGAAGCACTCAAGATCTCACTAAAAGCTCTCTTGTGCACTCTTTGGCGACCTTTGGCTCTTCACAAATGATCTCCAACAATTCTGGCCGCGAGCGAGCTCCACAACAGCTCCCCTAACGGTTTAAATAGGCCCCAAGCCCTGAAACAACCGCTAAGAGCTGTTGCCAAAAAGCTGACTACTTTTTACAGTCACCAGACTGTCCGGTGACTGGACCATTGAACTATTCGGTGACACTTGGTCTGCCACTTACAGAAAGCATCCTCTCTGGAATCCATTCTATGTGACATTGGCTGTTCGGTTCATACCATCACCAGACTGTCCGGTGATCTTCTCTTTAGGACTTCCAGAGACACCTCTTCTAGACTTCATCTTTTGGGCTCACCGGACTGTCCGGTCATCGAACCGACGGATTGTTTGGTGACTCCTGCTCTTGACTCCTGGGAGCACCTTTCTCTGGACTCTGATCACTCTCTGGACTTCGATCACTAGCACTCACCAAACTGTCCGGTAACACCATCGTCTGTTCGGTGACTTCTCTTCTCAGCCTCTATAAAACATCTTCTCTAGACTCCAGACCTCGACCCTTTTCGGACTGTCTGGTAACTCAATAGTTGTTGAAACTTGACTTCTTCAAGATCTTCTAGCTTTCCGCTGTAACTCTTGACAACTTCAAGCTTCCATTGATCACTCAAATGCCTCAGAGAACCTAGAGCATCCACACACCCTAATTCTTGTAAGACCGAGACGAGTGACCCAATCTCTCTTAATAGTACCTGTGTTTCTTATAGACTCAAGGCAAAAAACTAAACCACACAAGGCTCTAGGTCATCCTTAGCCTTGGACCAGCTCCCTCCTTGGAAAACACGCTGGGCTCTAGATCATACCTTTGAGGTGCCTCAATGGTCTTGAAGCTAACAACATCCTCTCCTCAATATCTGTTAACGGTCCTTAAATCTCAAATTTGACCATCAAGTCCCTGCATAAATAACCAACATAATGGCAAAGTTTATTACTAACTATTTTCACAAGTGTTGGTGAATTGGTGCATGCAAGTGATTTGTACTCAGAATTGAGGAAAAGCACAAGCAACTGAGGGATGAAATACACTTCCAGCCAATCAGGAGTAAGCACATGGATTCTTGGGGTCCATAAAGGGGAGTAAACATGCTCAAAATAATTATTTTTTAGTGGTACAGGCCATAGGGCACTGTAAAGGAGCCACCTAGAGAAGAACGAGGCCAAATGTAAGGAACCGTCCAAGTTGAGTTCCAATTAATCGAATTAGCTCACTGTCCATAAACAGAGTGTAAGCCTAAATTCCAACTAACGAGAAATCAACTCCGGTAGTCCCTCGATATGCTTCCTAAACAATGCCCAGGACATAAGCACATCGGTAAACAACATTGCATAACTCACATAGGGGTCACACATACTCAGAACAGATTATAAGAGTTATAAACTTCAAATTACAGACCAAGAGTTTAACAGGATAGATCTGAAATGTTTAAGAATGAGAGCTGCAAGGTTGCAGTTAACTCTCAAACTTTCTACAAACATAATTAAACAAAGGGCTAGCTTTAGTTCAGGTTCTAGCATGGGTAACGACGAGTACACAGCAGAACACATTTTGAAACCAAGCAAAAGAGTTGGTAATGCTCAGCCCACGAACATCACCAACACGAGCCATGACCGGACAGCAACTACTCATCCCCTTCGCCTGCATCGGCGGGGAAGAAGTAGCCAAAGACCAAGTCATTCTCACCTGCAAAACTTCAAAAGCAAACGTGAGTACAAAGGTACTCAGCAAGACTTACTTGTGGGATAAACATCCCGACTCCAAGGATCATGAGTTAGGCAGTAGCAAGGAAAATCATGCAAAGGATACTCAAAATTTATTGCGGAAAGGCAGTAGTAAATACATATATTATAAGCATAAGCATAAAGTAAAGGACACATGGGCAACTACACACTAATATACCAACCATTCTACCCCTAAAGTGAAAACAGCAACAAGAGATGCGTCCATCAATACATCTCCTCCAATATAGCTCACAAATTTTCCCACAAGTGATTACATAGATGAAATTATTAACTACTATGAAAATTGATAAGCACTAAGCTTGATCATGACCGAGATCACAGCAATTCGAATCGATTATTCACCCTGCAGGGGGGGTTCAACTGTACCCACACGACTTGAGGACCATCCGGCTCATGCAACCCGCTAAAGTTACACAAGAGGGCACTCATGTCAACCTTTCTCTCATCCATTCCCGAACGGTTGGACAATCGACATGCCAGGGAGGACCAGTCTCATGTCTCGTGGGAGCCCAGCGGTCACTCGTGCGTGTCAGTCAAGACATGCGGTCATGGCCCATACGCCGGTATGCAAATGAGATATTCGGCTTGTCTTACCATTATATTCGACATGTGGTATAAACGGAAAGTGCTTCGGCCAACAACTAACAACGGCCGGTCCTTAATCGACCAAATGGGGCTACACACCTATCCCCATTTCGGTCCACAATTTAACTTTTTCAGGTTTTAAGCATCCACAACATTACCTCAAGACAAAAGGTTCCTATTCTCGCGAAAACGGTGGTGACCCTCCACCGAATCGACTTCTACCAGTCTAAGCATGGCTAAGCAAGACACATCGCAAAAGAAAAACCTCCCACCCTGTCCAAAGACCTGAGATACAACAAGGAGTGGATAAAAGACATGAACCAACTTAACCATGCTTAACCTATTGCCCGACAATGCAACAATAACACAATAGTTCATTTTGCCGATTAAGTAAAAACAGAGGTCAGTTTGCATGATGCTTGCCTTCAGGAGGAGGAGTCTCTTCGACAAACCCAAGCTCGGAAACTTCAGCTTCCACAGCAACTCCATCACTCTCCTGAGCGTCGTTCACTAAACAAAGGAAAAATAAAATATGCCGGTGTGAAAATGTATGCCATGATGCAATGCATAATGCAAATGCAATGAAACTTTGCAGGGGCTTAGATACTGAAGTTATGAACATGTTGCAATTCAAAAGGTGTGGTTTGGAGTTGTATAGCTCAAGTTATTATAGATTTACTGCTGCTCTGTCCAGGAACAAAGCGGATGGAATAAATTCTGAAATTGTTCTCTGAACAGATATTTGTGGATACATTATAGATAGGGGATTATTTAGTGGATGTGTATCATCAAAACATGATACTTTGAACAGGTCTAGAATCACGAAGTTGACTTTGAATTACTTAATAATTAATTTCACAGGTGACTTAAATAGTAGAGTGATTAAATTGAAGGAATACATAAACATCTTATATGAGATTAAAACTTTGCATGACAGCTAGATGTACTCAATTAGGATTGTTAGCACAAGTTTCACATTTAAAGATGCATACATTTACCATGGTGGAAAGATACAAAAAAAGGAAAAAAAATGGACACAAGAGGTGAAAACACAATGCATGCTTATTAACAGAGAAATTATTTCATTTATCAATTTTAGGATGAGTTGACTTTTACAATAGCAAAAGAACCCAATGCGAGTGAACTAACAGAACTCGCATTGACATGAGAAAAGGCGCATTGATTTTATCATGATTCAAATCTGCTAAAGGACGTAATTACAACTCTTTAGACTACTCTACAGTGGGCCTATTGGAAGCATTATAACGTATTGACATGCAACAATTTCATTATGTAACCAGGTTATTAGAACTCAACAAAATTTATTTCATAATTTTTGGGTCATTTAATCTTTTATATGACTCAAGAAAGAAATGAAAAGAGTTAGTATTAACATGCCACCGCTGAACTAGCAAGCTTCCTTGCTGCCCTCTCTCAGGCAGGGCAATGGGTTCCAAATCTTGGGATAGGATGGCAACACAGCAACAGATCGAAGGATGGTTAAAATAAAAATGAACACAGAAAGAGGATAAGTGTCATGCAGCCTCACCACAGCAATGTCGAGCTCAACCCGGCAGCTCAGATCGGCAGCAAGGAACCTAGCTGAACAAGGAACAAATGGCACACCGTTAAAGAACAAAGACCAGCAGACGGCAAGAAGGTGACGTCTAGCTGGAAATTCGTAGCTGCTGGCCTGAGGAAGAAGACCAGAATGATTCCAGAGGCTGCCTAGCCACCCTGCTGCAGCTCTGCTGCTTGCTTCCTGCTGCTCTTTCTTTCCTTCACGGAAAGAATGGAGAGGCCTCAATCTCTGTCCAACCAAGAGAGAGAGGACGAAAATAAGACATGGAACACCTAGAAGTGCTAGTGGAGAAGATTACTGCAGCGGTTTTGCAAGGAGAGCAGCATACCAGCAGCTCCAGGGAGCTCCAAGGGTGGAAATGGTGGTGGTGGCTGTGAGGGGATGGAAAGGGGGAGAAAAGCTCTAGCCTGGGAGGAAAATGGGAAGGAGTGAGAGCTGCATGCCTGGTTTCGGCGTCCGGGCTCAGGGGCTGCCGCCCAAGCTGTCCAATGGGGAGAAAGAGGTGAAAGAACAGGGACTGACAGGTGGGACTGGCAGGAATTTCGAAATTCTAGGAGTTTGAAACTGTGCACTGTTTTTCCTCTAGAAACCATCCTTCCCGGCCTTGAAAAATTATGAAACTTTTTGTGACGATGGGACATGATGTTTTGAACAACTTTTGTTTTCGCACGAAGTTCTGAATCTGCACGGATTTTGAATTATAAATTATAGAAAACGTTGACTTCTGAAATTTGACTGAACAGTTATGGGCATTAGGTGAGTTGTAAAAATTATGATAAATTCTCCAAAATTCTATTATATAGCCTAGTTAATTATTGTATTTTCTCATTTGCACACTTCTTTTATAAAAAGTTGAGTTTATGGAATGGGTTTGTTTGGCATTTATTTTCTTAATTTAGTTGAATTCAGATTTGAATTGGGATTGCTCTAGGGATTGAACTTTGCCCTCAACATGGAGGTGCTGCACATTTTCATTGTTTTACAAGTTGGGGTGTGACACCAAACGGCCCAACTCCAGGTCGGACAACCTTTTGTTGGCGCTTTTTGCGGTTTCCATTGACCCACAACATCTTGACAGGCTCCCCAAGTCATCCCCTGGGTGTTTTGGCGAAAGACCCAGCTCTAGGTCGGTCGACCCTCCTCTGCGCCTTTCACGTCAAGTTTTGACCAACAGAAGCGTGACGTGCCCGCCAAGTTGTTCCCGTGTGCAATCCATTGAATATTCCCTTCGAAACCCACCTATGCCTGCCATGATGTAACCAACATTAAAATGCCAGTAGACACATAATTTTTTTTCATCTTTTGTTTCACCAATTGGGAGGTTTTGATTCTTCAACCATGTCATGAACCAACTTTTGTGCTCTTTCATGATCCAATCCTCTATGGAATGTTTATTTCATTCACAAAGTTGTTGCAAGTGTCGTTGGATGTACTTGCGCCGCAATCTGTAACTGATGAAGGATGCTATAATGTGCATCTCAAACTCTTAGAAAACTCTGATCGTGGAATGTTTTCCTTCCGTTTGTTCCTTTCCCTAGGAGCCTCCCCTCGTGCTATGATACCGACACACCTATTGGTTTTTCATCTTTCATGTAATTGTTGTGGCACTCAGAAACCTCCTCAGTTGTGTAACCCTCTATCATTGAACCCTCAGGTTGAGCACTATTGCGTATATAGCCCTTCATAATGGAAACATAATGCTCATACGGATACAAATGATGCTGGTAAAGTGGATCGAGGACAAACATTTGATCTGCTATGCTAATCATATAGTGCTCCATCATATAAAAAAAAAGATAAGGGAAGCACATCTAGAGTTGGCATTAAAGACTGTTAACATGTCTTCACCAATTCAACACTATCGATTACCTTCTTAGATATAGCATTAAAGAAGTGGTATATCCGTATGACGACCATCTTTATGTATGGTTGTTTGATAAACCTGATTGCAATAGCGAGAAATAAGGTAGCATGGTATGACAGTCATGAGTGTTGTACCCATTCATCTTCAGCTAAGACATCGAGACGAGATTCTTTACGTTTGATTAGAAACCTGTGGGGATTTTCATACCACAAAGTCACTTTCATATTGATTTTTCTCCTCAAGTGTGAGGGTAAAGCGAGCCGGTGGAAGGTAATATTTTCCATTTAGTCTTATTAGAGGATGAAGTTCTGACCTTATTCCCATTTTTTCTAGGTCCCTACGTGCTCTCAGCCCATCCATTGTCTTGCCTGAGATATCCAATAAGGTACCAATCACGCTTTTAAAAAATACCATTTGCAACATGCATAGTATCATGGTATGGCCAATCTCCAACTCTTTTCAGTATGATAAATATCAATAAAACATTGATTTTTTTTAAATAATACATCTCTTAGAGCCTTATCAATTTTCTTCCTTTTTTTCCTTTTTACTGCCTTGCCGAAGGCGGTGTGGATATTTCTGACCCATTCAAACACATTTACCATCCTGATTGATTGGTGCCAACTCTTTCTTATGTGTACGATCAAATTGATCCTTCATTGCATAATACTTGTGGTTTTTTTTGGTAAGAATCATCGGTTCCACATGTACACCAATTTACATGGGAAAGGAAGGTACACTGATGATGTTTGATCTTGACATACTACACATCCTATCTTCCCTTTAACCTATGCAATTAGTGTTGCGTGCGGGATTGCCATTGATGGTAATGTAAATTATGGCATACAGTGTGAAGCTCTCTTGATTGTAGGCATCCCAAACATGGACCACATCTTTCCATAATGTTTTTCATGTCCTCCATTAAGGGTTCTAAAAAGACATCTACACCAATGCCAGCTCGTTTAGGACCAGAAATAAGGATAGCTAACATCAGATACTTCCTCTTGTGACACAACCATGAAGGTATGTTGTATAGGCTTAGAATCCTTGGCCAAGTACTATGTGGGTTTGTCATCTCATCAAAGGGATTCATTCCATCACTACTTAGGTCTAGTCTCAAGTTTTTTGAGTCTCCAGTAAATTCAGGATGGATAACGTTAAAGGTTTTTCATTGCCGGGCATCCGCCAGGTGTCGAAGCTTCTCATCTTTTTTGCGCCCATTAGAGGAAGCATGCTAGATCATGAGTTCAGCATCTCTAGAGTAGGAGAATAGTCAATTCAATCGATCAATTACTGTCAAGTACAACATCACAACTACTGGAACATTTCTTTCATCGACCTCTTGATCATCCATATGACCGCTAGCAATGCTTTTCTTCATCTTCCTCCCTTTGTTTCCTTTTTGCTCGTCCACGGAACATGAATCATCACTTAGATCATTCCTTTTGTACCGACTGGCGTTACACATTTGACACCTCATGTTGTTTGTGTACTCTTTGCGGTACAATATACAGTATTTTTGTCAATCGTGAATTTTTTGTATGCCCAGTGATAGGACTTGCGTTTCCGATCTTTCAGTGAGGTGACAACTATTGATTTGGTGGAGTCGACCCTCATGATACGACTACAAACGAACAGGTCGTGTGCACCTTTGCAATTGTAGAACTAATTCCGAATGGTTATTGATCGTGCTGGATGGCAAGATCAACCTGAACATGAGGTTCTATTATTGCAAGCAATTGAAGAACAAGCAAGAACAAGATGTGGCAAACCAGAATCTCTCAAATGTGGGGTTCATAACAGCTGTCTAACAGGTGGTCGTTGGACACAACTGAATATCTGAAAGTTTGCACAAGAGCTAAACTATAATAAAAGAAAACCCAAAAGTTCTTGGCAGTGGCTCGAGCCTTTGTGCTAGGGTTATCCTCAAATCCTAGGACGCGCCTCTAATGGTCTCAACTTGATACACGGGTCAACAACCCATGTTAGGGTGATGCATCATCTTCTATATCAATTGGCACTGACTCATATATGGTATAAAGGTGGGACTAGATCCATTCGAAAGTAGATTTCATGAACTTTTCAGAATGTACTTAAACACCCAAATTGGCTTCCATTGCAATTTTGTTCTGTTTTGCAGTCCAAATACACCGTGTGTGAATATTTCCTATGAAGTGCTCATTAGAAGGTACGATGTTCACATCGTCCCCCCACTGGAGTTAGAGTTATCCTTGACTCAAGTTCAGATTGCAAAACCGCCACTCCACTATGCCCTCCTGAAATCATGAAAGGTGGAGGCCACAGGAGTATGTTTGTGATCTCATCATTCTCTGCCACTTGATTTGGAATCGTCCTCGACTCAAGTTCAGATTGCAGAACCGCCACATCACCATGCACTCTAGAAATCATGAAAGGTAGCGGACACAGGGGGTATTTTGATGTGGTTAAGTGGTGCAGTAAGGACATATAAGATCTCAACATTCTCCCTTTCTTTTAGCAACTTGTCCTCGGCTTGATCCAGTGGTCAACAAAATTTCTTGTGTGATGAGTCACGTAGCTAGGCCAAAACAACAACTTCTCCTGCTTCATGAGTTGCTCCTGCTGATAGATCACAAAAATAGAGAAACTTCGCAAGGCATTGTTAGTGTTAGTGTTAGTGTATGCTATTGTTTGGTCCTATTTTTTCATTTCAAAAGTGTATTTCACATTAATACTTATGACTATTTTAGACAATAAAAAATCTCCAATGTCATTATATTTGCCAATTCAATGAAAACACAATAGCTAAAACATTGCAAACTACAATTCTGAAATAATGTCTTCACCAAATAATTCAGGTTACAAGGAACATGAAATTCAATATAACCTAGAGAAGTTAAAGAAGATTTGAGTTCCAACTTTGCCTCGTTAATATCATTGTAATGAAAGGACCTATTCTCGACATGTGTGTACTCAAGAACAATATTTTCAACTCCATACACTAGTTGTGTTTTTGGGATTAAAGAAACTTGCTCACACTTGTTACAATCATAGGACCATTGTGCATTACGAGACAAAGCATATCATTGTAGGTTCAGCTAAGCATTGCAATTTAGCCCAAGCTGCATGAGTATACAGAGATGGGGTGAGGGTGTCAGAATGTGTTTCATTTTTCTTACTCTCCTGGTGTTAGCTTCATGACCTTTGAAGTCTCATAAAAGGTATAAATTGATTTTAGTGATTGAATGAACACCATAGGTAATGGTTGTGATTATAGGTTCCACCCCGCTAATTCTACATCAACATGGTGGGCTTCCTCGGTGGATAACAAAGATGATACCTAGAAGAGGAGTTCTTGGGCGTCGGAGGACCAAGGCTAAGGACTAGTTAGAGAGTTCATAGGACCATCGGTACTATTAAGGGGGTAAGCTCATTTATCTCCTGTCATACAAGTGTTAGAGGGTGTGAATGCTCTTTAGATCCTCAAAAAGCACTGAAGATGGCAGAAGAAGTGAAGTCAAAGACCGAAGCTCGAAGTCTAGTTGAAGATGCAGTCACCGGATAGTCCGGTGAGCCTTAGAGGTGCCAGTCCAGAGAGAGGTGCTCTCAGGAGTCGAGTGGAGCAGTTACCAGACAGTCTGTCTGTGTAGTGACCGAACAGTCCAGTGAACCAGAAGACGTGAGGAACCAAGACTCCGATGGGAGTGCTTCAACGAGGATTAGGGGAAGGCCCCTACCTTCTTAGACCTCGAGAAAAATCACTGAGCACTCTCTATCTCTCTCTTTACTTACCGTATTTACTTACTGTTTGAGTTAGAGTGATAGGTTGTTTTTTTTATTCCTCTTGGTGGCTATCGTGTAATGCTTGCTTGTTATTCTCATTATCTCACTAGCATTGTTAGGGGTCTTGGCTTACTAAAATTGCATAGGTTTGTTCCGTTGCGATCAAGTCATATAGTTTTAGTTTGTAGCGAATTTAGTCCCATAAGTCCGCCGATTCAACCCCCCTTCTCGGTGTCCTTAATCCTTATGCCTGGAATATAGTAGGTGCCACACAAGCATCATTATTCATAGCCCTTATTTCATCATGTAGCGCAACATCCCCTTTAGACTTCTTCTCACTCTCCTGCAAGATGTTTGGCATAGGACAAGAAAAAAAGAGTGCTCTCTTTCTAGTTGTGTTGTTGAAGTAAGAGATAAAGTATCACACAACTCTTCTTTGTAACATTTCCCTTATGACAAAGGCACGTCAGCAATATATTCCACAGTTATGTGATGGTGATTTTTCATGCTTGTATCTTTATACGATAAAAGTTGATTTTCAGCATTACAAGCAAGCTAAAACAATGAGATATTGAGTAGTATGCTTTAGAGATGAGCAAAATTTTAATATCAGAATTGAGACCTTTCATAAATCTGCTAATTGAATCTTTTCGGCATTCATCTAAGCCACCAAACATGACACAAACCTTAAAGTCATGAAAGTATTCTTGAACAGTCATAATATCTTGTTTCAAGTTGTCTAATTTGATAAGCAAATGATCACTATAATATGCAGAAATAAAAACAGCTCTAAAATGACATTTAAAGTCTTTCCAAGATGCTGAAACTTTATTGTGCCTACAAATATATTCTATTCAAGCAAAGCACGTTCAGTCAAAACGCTAGTGGCAATGTAAATCTTTTCTTTCACGGACATGTCATGTTTATCAAATTCTTTATCTACATTCAACTGCCAATCAATGTATGCATGAGAATAAAATTTCCCTACAAAATAAGTTATTGGCAAACTGACTACATGCAAAATATCATCATGTACCTAAAGTTGATACAATTTCACACGTTGTTGAGAATATAAATTGTAAGCTCCATTTTTCCTTGTTGTGCCTATTGTGGTTAGCAAACATCAAAACAAATTGGTAAGGAGCGGTTGTGTCACGCTCTGCTTCTCTAGAGTTTGCTCAACCAAGTTATTACATGTTCTTACAAAGCGGGGGTGATCTGCAACCAAGCAATCGAAGAACAAGATGTAGCAAACCAGAATCTCTCAAATGTGGGGTTTTAAAAAGCTGTCTAATAGGTGATCGTTGCACACAACTAAAGATAAGTTGGTTAAATTCCTCCTTAATTTGCAAGGTGGGACTAACCAGACTAACCACTTGCAACTAAAGTGGACCTTGAAATTTCAATGGATTAATTGGCAATTTAGTAGGCCTCCTAACCCAATTATTCCAACAATGACCACCAATTTTGAAGCACACGAGAAATGCCCCGTCGATTTCGAAGCACACAAGAAATGCTCTCAATTTCACTACTATTTTGATATCAGTGTTTCGATGGGGACTGTTAAGTTAAACATCCACCTAGAGTAAAGGCTACACTTTATTTACAATTGATCAATGGACTATGCGTTGAATTGACAGTCTTGTGCAAATAAGCTTTGCCAAAACTCTTTTCTAGTAGTAGGCTGCATGAAGCATCCCCACTGTTTGGAGCGTATAAGTCATACTCGATGCCTTTCATAAGTATCTGGAGATTACCCAAATCTCATAGACTCTGACTAGCTGTGAAACTCATATAGGTGTAATTCTTATAAGAAATTATCTTGTACAATATCTTTTCTTTGTTAAGCCGCACGAATCACATTGAGGTAAAATCCAACCTACCTTACATTTTGAAGACAAATGCATGTTCGGAAGAATGATCTTATTCAAAGGTTCGCTTCTTTCAGTCAGCCAAAGGCTTGTCTCACTATCCTGATTCACGGGATATCCGATCACCTAGGACCTGTTACTGCTATGAGATGACTTACATGATGGGTCTCAAGCCCAATTCCCTAGATGCATAGTCTATCACATTTCGTGAAAGACCCTTTAGGAATTGATCTGCCATATTTTCAGCTATTTGGATATAACCCAATACTATAACTCTGGAGTTCCTCAATTTTCTGACAGATTTTAACTAGCTCTTTGCATTCCTATATGACTTCAGGTTATCCTTTGAACTTTCACTTTGACAATCACCATCTGATTATCACAGTTCATTAATATAGTCGGCACCGATTTTTCAATCATCGACAACTCCATCAGGAGTTCACGAAGTCATTCAGCCTCAACAGTGGTAGTACCTAATGCTGTAAGTTCTGCTTCCATAGTTGACCTCGTTAAGATGGTCTTCTTGCAATACTTCCAAAAAATAGCGTGACTTCCAAGCGAGTACACATATCCTCTTGTGGCTTTTATCTCATCAGCATAAGAAATCCAATTAGAATTACTATAACCCTCTAGAACACTCGATAGTGAATCCCATAATTCATAGTACTTTTTAAGCATTGCATTACTCTCTCGAGAGCATGCCAATGATCATCTCCTAGGTTTGAAACAAAGCTACTAAGTTTTCTCACACCAAAATAGATGTCAGGCCTCGTAGCGCTAACTAAATACATGAGTGAAACAATAATATGAAAGTATCTCAACTAATCTTATTATCCTTTTGTTTTTCTTCAGAATCTTACTAGCATCATAAGGTGTAGGAGCAGGTTTGCATGTCACTCTAACTAAAGCGACTTAAAACCTTTTCCACACAACAGGATTGAAAAAGTGTAACCCACTACTGGAATTGACCATTTTCCCGGGGGACGAAAACCCTAGGGAAAGAACAAAAATCCGTAGGGAAACCATTTCCCTATGAACTCCCGCAGGGAAAGCTTCCTAGGGAAAACTTCGGCTAGAATGAATCCGTGCCCTATGATTTCTGGTCCGAACCCCTACAAACCGAAGTTCCTAGGGTAATTTGAGATTAAAATAAAAAAATTGGGGCTGTCCTGGCCGCCCAGCCGCTGGCCACGCCGGCACGCCGTCCGGCCACCGGCCCAGTCGCTGGCCCTATTGTTTCGCTCACGCCGCCGCCGTGCTAGCCCAGCCCATAGTCGCCATCCTCGTTGTTTGGCTCGCGCCGCCGCCAGAACCAGTCATCGTGCTGCTCGTGTCGCAGCCTGCTTCAGAGGCACGCGCCATCGCCCAAAGAAGTTGCCGCTCGCCGCCCGGCGCTGTCACCTGAATCCTACTCGCGCCACCGCCAGCTTCCGATGCCCGCTCGTGCCGCCCGCTTCCCAGAATCCCTCATCGCCGGCGCTGCCTGCCACACGCCCCGAAGCCTCTGCCCCGCGCCGTCCCCCGAAGAGGTCGCCGCCCCCCGATGTCGCCCAAAGATGCCGCCGGTCGCAGACCACTGCCGCTCTCCCTGCTGCCGCCGCCAGTCAAGGCCGCTCTGGCCCTCCCTGCCGCCGTTGATCGAGGCCACCCTGGCCCTCGCTGCCGCCGCCGGTGGAGGCCACGAGGTCCCCACCTGCTACTGCTGGACAAAGCTGTCCTGGCCCTACCGCCGCCGACGGTCGAGGCCGCTGCCCTGTGCCGCTTACCGCCTTGCGGCCGCTGCCAGAAGAGAGCACCGAACGAATGGTTGGAGAAGAATGTGGGTGAGAATAAAAAGGGAGAGAGGAGAGAAACGTGGAGAGATTTCAAATCACTCTGCGCCACAGTGATTTCCCTAGGACATTGGAATCTCCTAGGGAAACTTTTTATTTCCCTACGAAACTAGTGGAACCCTAAGGAATGATTCTATGTCCCTACAGTTTTTAACAGATCCTAGGGAAATATTATTTCCCTGGGACTCATCAGAAAACCCTAGGTAAAATGAAAAATCCCAAGGGAAATAGGTTGATTCCAGTAGTGACCCCACCATCACCTTTTCTCACTAGTTTTATATTAAGGATACCATTATCCTCTCCCAAATCCTGCATCTCAAAATTTTGAGACAAAAATTCTTTGACTTCCTTATCACATTAAGGCTTGTTGAAAATATTAGTTCAACATACAAGCACAATACTACTCCTTCACCTCCACCAAAGCGATAGTACACACACTTGTCGGCTTCGTTCACATTGAAACCAAAAGACGTGAGATTTTTGTCAAACTTTTATGCCATTTCTTAGGTGCTTGCATGAGGCCATACAAATATTTTAACAACTTACACACCATTCAATCTTGACCTTCTTCTACAAACCCATATGGCTGATTCATAGATATCCTCCTCCAACTTTCCATTTAGGAAAGCTGTCTTAACATCCATATGATGAATGAGGAGATCATAAAAGGTTGCCAAAAAAGTAGCACACGAATTGTGGTCAACCGGACACAGGTGAGTAAGTGTCAAAGAAACCTTCTCCTTTTTGTGTATAGCTCTTAGCAACAAGACTTACCTTGTACTTTTCAATTATACTATCAGATCTAACCTTTTTCTTGAACACCCAGTTCCACCCGAAGGGTTCGCACCCATAGGGCCTACTCACAAGCTTCAAAGTTCCATTATACATAATAGAATCCATCTAACTCTTGATTGCTTCCTTCAAATAGTGAGCATAAGAGATGAATATGCCTCTTCAATGGTTTTTAGGAGTATCATCCTCAAGATACACAATGAAAACATCACCAAGAGACATCACAGTCCTTTGTCTCTTGCTCCAACCCTTTCAAGAGTTTTATTGTCATCATGTTCTGGATTTTTCACAAGTGTGTGTTCATTATGTTCTATCATATCAGTATATTTATCTTTCATAATCAATTTTTGACTAGAACTACAATAATCCTCTCGCATAGAAAAAATGTTCTAAAAAATGTAGCATCTCTGGACTCCATAATTCTGCCAACCTATATATCGGGTATAAAATCTATAACCAATGCTGTGAAAAGCATAACCAGTAAAGGCAAAATCAATAGTTTTAGGTTCGAGCTTATATTTCTTATTGATTGGCACATTCACTTTGGCCAAACAACCCCAAGTATGCAAGTATGAGAGATTTAATCTTTTCATTTCCCATTCCTCTAATAGTGTGATCTCTTTATTCTTCATCGGAACATGATTCAGAGCATGACATACTGTCAATATAGCCTCACCTCACAATTCTTTGGCAAGTTTTGATGTTTAACCAAATTAGTTAGAGTGGCATTAACCAAATCAGTTAGAGTAGGGTTCTTTCTTTCGGCTACCCCATTTGACTGAGGAGAATAGGGAGACATCTTCTGATGAATTATTCCATGTTCCTCGTAGAAAAAAGTGAATTTGAAAAGTATTCTCCACCACGATCAGACTTTACATGTTTGATCTTTCTCTCAATTTGGTTTTCTACTTCAGAAAGTAATGTACGCGTCATCCTTTGACTTCAATAAATATATATAGCAAAATCTAGTATAATCATCTATGAGGGTCATGAAATACTTTTTACCACCTCTTGTCAATTCTCCATTCAATTCGCACAAATCGGAATGAATTAGTTCCAGTGGTGCCAAATCCCTTGCCTCCACAGCCTTATGAGGATCCGGCGAGGTTGCTTTGATTCCACACAAATAGGACACTTAGAATCTTTGGCTATGGTAAAGTTTGGAATTAAACTCAAATTTGGCAACAACGTCATAAAACCAAAATATAACAAAGTCGTGAATGCCAAACATTAGACTCATCAAACTTCACCACATTGTTCAAAATGTTATTATATTCCTATGACAATGATAAACAGAACAAGCCTCTGCTTTCATAACCTTCACCAATAAAAGTCCCATACATGGACAATATACACTTATTGGATTTAAAAACAAACATAAAAACCATCTCTACATAGTAGAGAGCCACTGACTAGACTCTTTTTTATGGTTCAGACATGGTGTATATTCTTCAAACGCACAGTTTTTCTCGAAGTAAGTTTCGGATTGACCGTACCAACATCAAAAACACGCGCATGTGTACCGTTTCCCATCAACAAGGAGCCAGTCCCTCCGAACTGATAAGATGAAAACAAGGATACATCAAGACACACATGAATATTAACACCCATGTCAATCCACAACTCTGATGAATGATAAACTGAAAGAATTGTAGGTAAAATATTACAGTACCTCGATGTTTCTGCAGTTTCGCTCACAACCATATTTGCTTATTTCTTATTGCCCTTCCACTTGCAGTTCTCACATTCATTAGCAATATGGCCAGATTTACTGCAAATAAAGCAATTTCCCTTCTTCTTCTTCTTCTTCTTCTTCTTCTTAAAAGTGGTTGTCTTCTTAGTCTTTGCAGGCTTCTTTTGCTTTTTCTTCTTTTTCTTCTTTTAGAATTTATTTGAGTTGTTCTTCTGCACTATATTATCTTTTGCCCTCGCCTTCTCCTCAACATCTAATGGGCCAATAAAATTAGCAACCCTGAAATGTTGTCTTTTATGTTTAAGAGAAGTGGCAAAATCCATCCAAGTATGTGGCAGCTTAAAAATAATGCCTCCAGCTACAAACTTGTCTGTTAATCACACTTTAAACCTTGGAGTTGTTTCTCCAATGACTGAATTTCACAAGCGTCAGAAACAGAGATGGTCATCGACAATCTATGATGTACAATTTACTTCCAACATCAGAAACACCATATTTAGTCTCAAGGGCATCCAATAATTCCTTGCCAGACGTATCAGTACTGTAGAAATCAACAAAGTTTTCCATAAGAATACTAATCATGGTGCCTCAAAAAAGGTTATCGACTACAACGAAAGCTTGCTCCTCCTCTATAGTAAACTGTTCTAATGTCCCATTTGCGGCATGAATAATATTTATAGCAGTCAACCAGAGAGCCATTCTATCATGCCACCATTTGTAATTGTATCCGTAAAAAATGTTTGGCTTAAGTGCGGCTGCAAAACTAGTGACCATAAACCTATAACTAATATCAAGTTTTTGGATTGTTAGAAATTTAGGCATTTTATGGTATATTTTAATTCCAAATGTTTAATAAATATGAATAATATTGTGACATAAGGTATGTTGGTGCTCACATTTAATCTGTGTAAGAATAGAAACAACATGAATAATAAATATAAAAAATTCAAGTTGTACCTTGAGGCACCAATGGTGCCGTTCCCAATAGTCAACATGTTGAACTAATTGAAGTAGTCGATCATAGTCGATGCAACAAGAACAGAAGCCGTGAAGTTCATGGAAGCAATCGTACACAGGTGAGTAGTTGCACAGAAGTGTGCTTCCCAAAAACTTGATCACCCACCTAGGCCTGCTCTCGCAAGTGCTCACATAGAAACCTGCGAACAGGTGAGTAGAAAGCGCAGCAGTAGCAGTGGAATGTGTTGTGTTGTGTCTCCCAGAATTACTGAGGAGCCTCTTTTATAGGCCTATGGAGGCCAGGTGCGTTGAACCAGACTTATTGCGTGAGAGTAATGGACCAGTAACAGTCCTCTAATTAGTACGTCAGTTACTAGTAATGTTTGTACTTAATTCACTATTTTAATTGAGTCGATTCAATTCTCAGAAATGGCAAAATTCATTACCATTTTAATTGAGTCCTTTTAATTCTTCAAAAATAGTAAAATATTAACTTGGTGTAATAAGGGCAACGCATGTAACTCTCTGCAGCCACAAGTCACGTGAAATGTACATACAAAAACACACGTAACTTGCGAACGCGTGATGCTCGGGTCAACTTGGCTCGGCGCGTGCGTGTGGCATCCTTCTTCTTTCTTCCAACTTGTCAACCAGTGAACAAAAGTACACCCATTTAAGTTGGTTAAATTCCTCCTCAATTAGCAAGATGGGACTAACCATATTAACCACTAGCAACTAAAGTGGGTCTTGAAATTTTAATGGATTAATTGGCAATTTAGTAGGCCGCCTAAGCAAATTTTTCCAACAGTAAGGGCACTCATTTGTGCACGTATTTTAGATGGACATTGGTAATTTTATGTAACGTCTTTGCGTTAAAGTATGCTTACTGCTCAGCCTCCACGTGTGCCCCACGTGTATTTGTGTAAAAGAGCTAATATGGAGGTGTTTTGATGACAAGGATTATATGTGGTCTTTACCCTCCTAAACAACCAAGATGATTAATCCCACCAATTCACTTTTGCATCATTAAGGATCAAACCACAACTATAACAGGCTTATAATGGGCTGGGGTATCATTAAGGGCTGACACCCTTGGCAACATACCACATATATAAACGGCAAGAAGAACCTAGAACTCCTCTCTATACAAAGTTGTGTTGTGAGACTAACGACATACTCATGAACACACACAACAAGAGGTAATTATCTGATAACACCACTGTAACACCCCGTGTTCAAAGTCCACGTACCACCTAGCCCTCATGTAGGGCGGGCACACGTATTCATGCATACACTACAAGAATCAACCAATTCACCTAGAAAAATCTATCATTCCCTAGGGTTTTTAGTAAATCGTAGGGAAATTCAAATTTTTCCTTACGGTCTTCAAATTTCCTAGGGACAGATCCCTTTCCCTACAACATCTGTTAAATTCGTAGGGAAATCAGTCTTTCCCTAGGAAACTTTTAATTTACTAAGGTAAGCTGCCCGCCAGCCATTTTCAAATCTCTCCCTCACTACCGGAATGCCCGTGTTTGCCGAGTGCCAAGAGCACTCGGCAAAAGATCAAAAACACTTGGCAACGAGTTTGCCGAGTGCCACCCACGGCATAGGCCACTCAGCCTACCTTCTGACGGCAAAGAGCCATTTGCCGAGTGTTTTCTGTCGGGCACTCGGCAAACTCTTTGCCGAGCGCCCTTTGGACCCTCGGTAAAAAAAAGTAGACCGAACGGACGGAAAACAGTGACGGAGCGTTTGCTGAGTGCCTGCATGCGACACTCGGCAAAGACTTAATGTTGCCGAGTGCCAGAACCGCAACACTCGGCAAAGATTTAACTTTTGCCGAGTGTCTAAGTAAAAACACTCGGCAAACGTTATGTTTTTGCCGAGTGTTTTTACCCAGACACTCAGCAAAACCTGGGGCACTCGGCATAATATGTTTTCGAAATGTTAAAATCAGCTTAAATCACACATATATCACGTCACAGACAGTTTATATAAACCACAAACATATAGATCACATCACAGGCAATCTATATAGCCAAAAAACACTTAAATCACATCACAGTCAGTTTATATAAATGAGTCTCACACAAAATACAATAAACATCTAGCATATTAGTTTGCTTCACACATATATAGTCCAATAGTTTCACACACAGATCAACTACGAGGCCACTGCGGCGTATGAGGCGATTGATTCGACGGCGCATGATTCGATGGCGCCGATTGATTTTGTACAAAGGAGAAAAGATTGCATATGTTAGACAAGATTTAAAGTAGAAACAAACAACTTAAAACATTCATACTCACAGGAGTAGTTGCAGGAGGAGGTGAAGGAGGAATT
Source organism: Zoysia japonica (assembly GCA_001602275.1). Taxonomy (NCBI): domain Eukaryota; kingdom Viridiplantae; phylum Streptophyta; class Magnoliopsida; order Poales; family Poaceae; genus Zoysia; species Zoysia japonica. The sequence goes on along the minus strand of BCLF01000114.1, from coordinate 520,449 downwards.
AGCTCTGGTGGCAGCGGTTGACCCATCCTCTCGCTAAGACTTTGCATCCACTGAAACATATGCTCCATTCTCTGCCGCTCGGCCTCTTGCCTCTACCGATCGGCCTCCATCCTCACCGCCATCTCCTCCCTTAGCCTCCTCTCTTCTGCCAGCTCGGCCTACAATATTTCACCTCAACATTACAATACAAAGCAAAGGCATGTAAAAATCAAAGAACGACGAATAAAACATAAGTAACCTGGAGTGCCTCCATCCGGGACTGTGCAGTGGCTGATCGTGGGCGTATGGCCGGGCTTGAACTCGAGCTCCTAGCTCGAATTTGAGAGAGAGTGGGAGTGGTGGCCGTGTCGAGTGTGCTGTCCCCAATCCAGTACCGCTCGTGCTTCTTGCCTCCTCCTACCCTCATGACGACTTCTCTATCAAGGTCCTGGGTGCTCGGATCGTACTCTTGCCCATGAACCTCTCTTGCCATCTCAATGTACTCACTGAGGCGGCTGTGGACGGTCGCATTGCTGTACGCCGAGGGTGGGTCCTCCGGGTTGTACTCGACGTCGGAGGTCGCCTTGCCCTTGTGGGCCAAAGCCCATGCCTTGAATTGGGAGCAAGGCTGACCACCATGTGACGAGGACTGCGAAAAAATAGCAAGATGAGTACAAATTATGCAGAATTGAGCGTTATAATAAATAAATGAATTCGCGTACCCATCTAGCCGCGTATTCGTCGAGGTTTAGGTTGCCTTGATGGTGTGGTGCACCTGGCATCATCAAACGACGCTCCCGGCAAGCGTTGTGCGTCTCCTCCCACTCGGCGGCGCACCACTTATTCACCATCTCTTCCCAACACTGGATATGCTGGGCGCACCACCACGGAGGCACCTATATATCATTAAGTATATGACATATAAAAAGATCAAATTAAGCGTACTAAATCTCAGAAGAAAGCAGTATTAATGTTTTATATTTACCTGCAGGTATTCTTCCCGAGTCATTGTCATGGTTCTTGCTTGAGTTTTGGTGATCTTCGTGTCAAGGTATGTAGCTTGGTATGTTACAATAGCCTGGATGCGAGCCTCGTAATGCATGTCCTTGACGAGCTTGACACAGGTCTTATGAGCCACAGCAACCGCCTTAGCCTCGTATCCGTCCTGCCATCTGAAGAAATCCTGCATATAGACGCAATGTATCCAATCATTATTTAGCAATCTCAAATAAAAAACTAAATATAGTGCGAGGAATACTTACCCACAGCTCAGCCGTCACCCGCCCACCCTTGTTGCGAAAGACCCTGCCATCCCGATCTGGTACATCGGGCAAGGCGATGTAGTGGTCCCATGTGTAAGCCGGCTCAAGCCCTCTGCCATACGCAACCAGGCCCGGAAAGTGTAGCCTGCACAAAAGACCTTGACATGGCGTTTATGATCACCTGCAGCCACAAGCATCCAACCTCTGCCCAAGTGATTAAGATAAATCATTAGTTTCTATTGTGATTTTCAACATATCAAATAAAAAATAAATGACAACTTATTAAGTAACTTACCTAGCACCCGTGGGCCGAATCAGCAGGCGTCTGTCACGCAGTATCAGTCGGGTCGGGAGGGTAGAGGGACCTCGCAACCAGACACCCGACGTTCCAGAGGAAGCTGAACCCAATGTCGCCTCCTCCTGCTCCTCCTACTCGTCATCCTGCTCCTCATCTTGCTCTTGCTCCTCCTGCTCCTCATCCTGCTCGTGCTCCTCTTCCTGCTCGTCCTCCTCGGGCGACGACGGTGGTACAGGCGACGGTGGAGCAACAGCTGCCTTGCCTCTCCCTCGACCTCTGCCTCCACCCTTTCCTTGACCCTTGCTGGACCCCTCAGCTGCATCAGAACCTCTTTTGTACAGCGATTTTACCTTTCTGAAACCGCCAACCATGTTTGCCCAATCACCTGCATTAAAAAAGAGTAAACCAATCAGCACAGATAAACAAAATGTATTTAGAATGAGATGTAAAAAAGAAAATTAAAAAATGAACTAGTACTAAAAAATGAAAATTAATTATTAGTACGGACCATACTTGTATTAAAAATAATCATCATGATCGGGATTAGCTGGATCATAAGTCTCATCATCACTATCATCAATGTCAATATAATCGTGCCCAAGCTTCGAAGGAGGAATGGTGTCATCACTGTCATTGCCTAAATGTCGCTTAAGTAATTCTAAGTCCTTCATATTATGAACCTCGTCTCCAGCGTCCTCGTTGATAGCCCTTTCATTGTCTACTTCCATTCCGATCGCTTCGGTTAGGTCTATCTCAAAAGTACCTTCTAGCCCATTTTCTTGAAAGAACTCTCCGTCATATGTGTTGTAATCTTCATTGTTTGGGACTGGGGCATAGCAACTGTCACCACCACCACCTCGCTCCCGACATACCGACTACCATGACCACCTCACTCCCGACATACCGACTACCATCACCACCTCGCTCGCGCCATGATGACTAGCACCACCACCACAACTTCGCTCGCGCCAACTACGTGTTCAATAACTATAACATGAACAAAAATTTACCTAAGGCGGCTGAGG